>PVLD010004328.1:0-127093 GCA_004027595.1 Dinomys branickii
ACTCATGAATTTCTTCAGTTGTTCTTTGTCGTGGAAATATTTTATTTCTCCATTGAATTTGAGGGATAATTTTGCAGGATACATCAGTCTGGGTTGGAAGTTGTTTTGTCTTAGAATCTGTAGTATCTCGCTCCAAGCTCTTCTTGCTTTCATGGTTTCCGTTGAGAAATCTGCTGTGATTCTGATGGGTTTTCCTTTAAAGCTATTCTATCTTAAAAATGATATACTAAGAGCTGCTGTCCCCGAAAAAAGAATCATCATAATTGCTTAAGGCCTAAGCAAGTTAGAAATAATTGATTTACCAAGATAGGGGACTTTCCTTTAACAGGAAGAAAAAAAGTGGTAGAATTAAAGAACTGGACTCAGAAAGAGACAAAGAAACAATTTTACTGATGAAAAACTGATTTAGTTAGAGATTTGGAATCTCCCTTAGTGAGATCCTGGAGCTAGGGTAAGTTCCTCACATATACTGGACATCAAGTGAAGGATATTGCCGTGAAACTTTACCAATGTAATACTTGATAAGACGATTCCTCAAGGACCACTACTGGGTGAGAAATTTCACTAAAAGTCTTTTAGACATTCTTGTAAATGAACAACATCTCTGTCCCATATTTGTCAACCCAGGAACACTTGTACTTCAATTGCCATGATAATCAGCCATAATAAATCAGGCTCCCAAAATAATAAGATAGCAAGTCTAATCTCTGACTTAAATTTTGTAATCATGAATACAACAGCAAAGATCTGGTGAGACTTTTCTTTCCTGTGGTCCAAATGTAGAAGAACACTACCAGCTTTGAGGGCACTTCTGTAATAATTTCTGATGATGGTCATCTAAATACTCCATTTTGCTTTCATTATGGAAATAAATTTTGGACTATTAATTTTGATGCTTTCTTAATGAGTTATTAAAAGAAGTATTTATATTTTTCCCTTCCTCAATCTTCTGTTGCAGTCAGTATTATGGTACACAATCTGGCACTTTGGGTTTACTGTGATTGTGGGCAGAGTATATGAAAGATATGCCCTGAACCTGTCCTGTAGTGAAAAAATGTATCTTATCTCGTTTGAATAGCTAACTTTGGAATTTATGTAAGAAATTTGTATATTCCTATTATTATGAACCAATAGTTTTTTCCAATTTCTCATAGAAAATCTACTTTTAACTTCTATTATGAGAGTTCTTCCTACAGATTATAAATAATTTTATCAGGAACAAGAGCACAGTTTCTGGTGCAGTGTATGTTCTCCTCCAATGCATTGAGGTAAGTAAAGGACAGTTTTATCAGGAGTGGGTATTGAGGAATGAAAACCTGAAAACTCCATTAAAAATTACTATTTGAACCAGAGTTCTTTCTTACTGGTCGTGTAAGAAATGGGATCAGACTGGAAACCACTGAGCAGTTTATAGTTTGAAGGTCTGACCACAGAAATAAGAGGAATCTTTTGTCTCACACTAATGAATTGAACTGCAGAATGTCCTGTTGGTAAAGTAGTGTCAAGAGAAGCCCTTGTATGTTGATAACTAAGGATCATGGGATAGTCAATGTTGTGGAGAAAGATTATTTTGCTGGATAAATAGGTCCCAAAGCACAGCATCACTAATCACCTGGCCTGTTTTCAATTACTAAGACTGACATATATCAGAGGTATCTGTCGTAATGATTGGGATCATGACTGGGGCCTGATTCAGCCACACAAGACAAGAAAACCAATATGCCAAGGTTGAGTCAATGGCTATAAAATTCCATTCTGTTACTATGGAAGCCAAATATATATTTAAAGTGAAAACAAAGATGAAGATGGGGCTGACATTTCCTCATTTGTTAGTTGGGAGATGCATGGTGGTCAGCCTAAATTCAATAAATTCTGTCCTCAATAGAGTTCTTTGGTCTTCTGTGGAATTTGGCTCTCTTGATACTGGATATCAAGAAAGAAGTATATGTAGATGATATTCATAAAGCCCTTTTGTATCTTTAAAAGAAACAAATGAAGATGGTAATTCATCTTAAGAATAAAAAATAGTGCTCAGGGAATTATGAGTAGAAATAGGAGTCCAAGGACAGCATGCAGTTTCCAGATAAGTGTGGGCATACAGAGCACCAAGGAGAGAAATGTTAAGTTTCTGAAAGGCTCACTGCGGTTGTTATTCTGAGAACAAGGATGACTCCTTGGGCACAGATTAGGAGCGTGACCAGAATAGGAGCCAGACATGGAGCAGGAGCTGCTGTGGGAATGAGACACAGTGAAAGAAAGCAGGTTAAGTTTCAAGAGAGATAACAGGCAAATGTCTGGATCTCGAGAGATCCTACAGAGGTAGGGAAGAGCATAATTTCTAGCTCATCCTTAGCAAATTAGTGCAAACCTGTCTCAAGAAAATGAAACAAGATTTGGCTGCAGTTCAATGTGAAGGAGCTGGGTTCCATATCCAGTATAGGAAGAAAAAAATAACTCAGAATATAATGAAAAAATTCTATATATCCATTTATATTAACAAATGTCAAGAATATCATCATGACAGACCAAATCAAAAGATATCTGAGATTTGATATAGCCTTAAACTTTATAATTCTGAATATTTTAAAAATCAAAGTTCAATTAAAAATATTAAGTATCAACAGCAGTATTATTGCATGGGTCTCCTGGCAAATATTTGATTATCCTCAGATTTAAATGGTTTACTGTTACATGTCTAAAACTTTTATAGTAAGAATATTTAGAAATATTTTATTGAAAGCATCCAAATACATTTATATTTTAAATGTTAAATATTGGTTATGTATCTATTATCAAAACCTCCCAGGATTTTGTTTGACTGTTGCTATGTTTTTGACCCTGAATGTCTCTCAAAGCTCTATTTGTTAAAAGTTTTGTGCTCAGGGTTGTGTTGTTTGAAGATGCTAGGACTTGGAAGAGGTGTGACCCACTGGGAATCCTTTAAGTCCATGAGTGTCTTAGAGAACTGACAACTTATGTGACAACTGTAATGACAGCTGATTTGGTTAAGAGATTTCTGGAGAAGCGACTGGATTGGGAGCAACAAGCTCATCATTGGATGGGCAATGAGAGGCCAATAGAGAGCTTTTCAGCTTCATATGTATCATTGTCTCTTCCTGTTTTGACTGTCAACTGCTTTCTTACAAGAAGGAGAACAATTTCCCTAGGTCTCTGGAATCCTCAATCACACTGCAGATTTTTGACTTGCCAGCCTGGATGGACTCATGAACCATTCTAATACAATAAAGCTGTTCCAAATTGTACACACATCGCCCTGTTCCAGTTTTCAAAAGATCTTAACTGATACACTTTGTTCAATTTTAGAATGAACAACTTCATCATTTTTGAAATTTCTCTGTGCTGATCTAAATTTTCCATGCCAAAACTCTTTCTTTTCTTCTTTCATCTTCCTTTTTTCTCCTCCTGTTTGTCCTCCTCCATCTCTTCCTCATCCTCCATCTTTTTCTTCTCCTTATCCTTCTCTCTCTCCTCTCTCTCTCTCTCAAAATAGTTTTAAATCTCACTGAAGTCTACATGCCTATGTTTACCACATTTTCATCTCTCCCTTGTTCTCCCTTTCCTCCTCATGTGCAACACATTTTATGGTTCTGAAACTCAACCTGTCTTGAAAATTCACTTTAAAACTGACCCTCATTTTGCATCATTGTGAATCCATTCTTGTTCATGCCCTTATCTCTTCCTACTATGGTCATCATTCCATGATTCTCTTCTCATCTCAGGATGTACAATGGAAACCTCAGCCACTTCTGTTCAATGTGCGGTGAATCTACACTGCTAACAAAAACATTATGAAAACAAACCTAGAGTATTTGCTTGCAGTTTATGGGTAATGATTGCAGTATCAGGAAAAAAAAATTATGATCTCATAAGCTAACCAGCTTGGAAGTCTCAATATTCAGTGGGATGAGCAGTCATCCATATTCTATGTGGTATTTCTAATCCCCTTTGCCTTCAGAATCCTAGCTTTTCTTTCCTATGCCCTTCATTTCTGCTAATTCTACTTTACCTTGTATTTTGTCATCTCCTTAGAGCCACTTTCATGTGACAGTCCCTAGTCCAATAAGGCAATTGATGGCTTTATGAATTTTGTATGTTGCCCTGGTTTTTAAGCATGACATGACTATCAATAGGAGGCAATGCCTGTGTGATTTCAGGCTGAAGAACCCCATAGAATAGTCAGATGATGAAGCTATTTCCTGCATTAGCCTGTTGAATCTACCTCTTTGTTTAATCAAAGGGGATTAAGCATTTACTATATGGTGGCCATTATGCTATATGGTAGGTCATTAAGCAACACATTGTGTCTATATTTAAGAACTCCTAGTGATCAGAAAGTGCCAGAGTGGAAGTTAATTTGACATCTCAATTACATTTCTTCTACTTTCATCATATACAGTTAGTGCAAATCCAAAATGTGCTCTGAAATTTGATCATTTTATTCTTGACCTAAGAGAAACATGTATTTTTGATATACTCAGTTAATGTTTGGTATGTTTTTCACACATGTACACACACACATGCGCACATGCACATGCACACACAGAAACACCTACCTCTGTATAATTTTGGTTATCATTTCCCCTACTTGCTCTGTGGGATCAGTTTTAAAAAGTGCACCATGTACCCTGAGTGAAACCCAGCATGGTCCTTGCCTCATTTTTGAAACTGACTATTTCTAACTCAACCATGGCTTTGGAAAGTTTTCACCTGGCAGAATCTGTACTCTACCTAATTATGGACATTGTCTTTTCTAAAATTAAGATTGAGTTGAATAATTTTTAGTAAAATTCAACAAAACATCAAATTGATTAGAGTTTAACTACTTTATGAGTTTTCTTTATCACATTCTCACTGTTGGGACAAAAATGCTCAATACCTGCAGCTTAAAGGTAAAGGCTTTTTTGGCTCCCATTTGTTGAAAGGTTCACTCCATAGTTGTCTGGGCTCAAGGCAGAAGCAGCATGGTGGAGGGGCGTGGTGGAGGAAAGCTGACTGCATCATGACAGCCAGGAAGAAGAGCATTCAGGGAAAAGAGAGCAATTGAATCCTTCCAGGTTGTGTTCCCATGGCGCACCCCCTGTAGCCAGACCTTCCCTCCCAAGAGAACATTTAGCTCTAGTAGATTAATCTACTTGCAAGTATAAAATACCCATGATCCAGTAACTTTCCAGAAGCTCCTCCAAATGCATGAGGCTTTGGGGGACCATTCTACATCTAAACTATGACATTCTACCCATGGTTCCCAAAAGACTTATACATATCACCTTTTGCGAAAGTCATTTAGTCTAAGAGTTTCCAAAATTGGAATAGTCTCAACATTGCCAAAAAATCCAAGTCCAAAGTCTCCTGGGTAGTACCAGGCAAACTCTTACCTGAGAGTCCCTGTAAAAAATCAAAAAGAATGCTAAACACTTTCAACTTACAATGACATGGAGTAAAAATTCCTAAACCAAAGTGGACAAATAGGAGCACTGGAAAGAAGTCTGATCAAAGTAAGCCCAAAAACAGCATGGAAAATGTTATGCCCTATCATTCCACATCCTTCACCTGGAAAAATTTATGACAGAAAATGAACACCAAAAGGCCCAACCCTACAGCACTGTCGGCTGAGGTCCTCACTGTGCCCCTCTTAGGGTGCCTCTGTTCAATGCCGACAGCTTTCCTCAGAAGACAAACCACATCCCTAGCATCTACAACTTCTTGGTGTTTCCAATGCACTTTCCCCATTCTGTCAGCATTCTATATTCTAAACTCTGACCAGTATCACAATCTACCACTATTTTTTAACATTCTAGGGTGTCTCTAGCTTACTTTTCCAAACTTTTCCAGAGCCCTCCCATGATTAAGATCCAAAAGGCTCTGAGCCACATAGTCAAATTCATTTAGGGTCACGTCCTTACCAAAATCTGTCTTTATTTCTTTCTCGTTTCTGGGACAAGATACTCAACCACCACAACTAAAAGGGAAGGAGACTTTTTTGATTCCTGTTTTTTTGTTGTTCCACAATCCGGGGGTTTCAAGCCAGAAATAGCATGACAGGGGGCATCATGTTGAGCAAGAAGGCGAGAGCAAGGCAGGGGCCAGACAGGGACCTATAACCTCCCAAGTCACGATCCTAGTAAACTGCCTATTACAACTTGACCCATCTTACAATAGCACCTGATGAGATGAACACAGAAGAATATTAATCCAGTGATTGGAGCACTCTCATTATCTAGTCTACACCATGAGCACATGAGGATTGGAGAGGACATTCTACATCTAAACCACAACAAGCTGTTCAATGTGTCTCTCCTATTCCATTTACTAAGTTTGCTGTCACGAGCTTCTTTTGTTGAAGCAGGATGTCTTAGTTTGTACCTAGATTGGCCCTCCAAAGACTCGTGCAGTCACGGGGTGAGCTTTCTGAGTTTATGATTGATCCAAGGTCCAGTGCTGGGAATATTGGTGTGAGTTCTACACCCACTGTAATGCAGGTAGTTTGCATACAGTGTAAGGGAGGGAAAAAGTCCTGTTTGTTTCTTCTCCATTTTTGCTCTTGTTGCTTTTGCTGTTTTCCATCACTACAAACTGTTACCCTCTGTGATGGGCCACTCTGCCTGGGAGCCAACCAAGTATGACATGAAACGTCCACAAACTGTGAGCTAAGTAAACTTCTCTTTTCTTAATTTTGGGCCTTAGGTATTTTGTTGAAACAGTGAGAAAAAAGTAACCAAGACACAGAACTTAAAAAAGAAAGAATAACACAGGTCCCCAATCTTAATAATTTCCTTCAGACTTCACACTGCCTATGTCTATTGTACTCTGTTCTATTACAAATAGAGTTAGTTACTTGTCCCTATCAATGAAGATTCATAACCTCCTGTTCTGCTAACATCCTGTTTTGCCTGATCAAAATCACCAGGGTATGTTCAGATGTAAAACTCTCTGCTTCTGGATACTTGCTTGCCTACCTAGATGTTCTGCACCAGTAGGAAGATCAACGGCCTCAGCAAGAAGTACAAAACTAGAGCCCTTCCTTTGTTCAGGGCTCAGTCTTTAGATACAAGTCCGCTGGGATGGGGCACACCTCAAACTAAATCTTCCTGTTTCACCTGTGGTCTCTCTAATCTCTTAAATTCTGCAATACTCTGACTGCTTTTAGAAAGGCTGAAAAAAAAAACCATTTTCTTCGATAATGCTTTACATCTTCAAGCCTATAAAGATGTTTTACAGGTTGTTATAGATAACTAAAGTTCAGTGATTGAATTTTGGAGAGTTCCTGTCCTATATGGGTTTTTCAAAAACAAATCTGGATGCGTGTTGGTGGGACACAGAGTTTTCTGAGAACTCTATTGTGCTCTGGCAGGTAAGACCTCAGCAATCACTGAACTGGAACAGAAATTCCACTGTATTTTGTAGCTACTAAAGGCAACCTGGTAATGGTGCTTTTTTAAAGCTAATTAAGGTATATCCAACCAGGTTTTAATTTATGTTGGTATCCTCTTTTTGTTCTACAGCCGAAACTATGCATAATTCTTATGTGAGTTATAAGTGTAGGGGCTTGGACAGGGATCCCTGCCTAGTTTGCAGTTCTGTACCTTTACTGACAGATGTATGCAAACATTTCTGGGAGAATGATTGACTCAGTGTTACTGATCCTTATGCCTAAATTTGGAGCCACTTGACAAGGACAGAAAGAGTTAAAAATCAGTGAAGAGTGAGAGAGTATACATTAGGATAAAGAATAGATTAATTTGTATATGGAAGGAGGAGTATTAAACAGTAAATAACACCACTGAAAATTTTATCGGGCCAAACTTACATGTAATAGGATGACATATCCCCTGACTGAGTTCTCTGCAGAGTTGTATTTTACAGGGCATTTGCTCCTAGAAACTGAGTTCTGTCACAAGCAGATAAGGAAATTTTTGTCTACACAGCAGTATTTAAGTAATTGGGGCTCTAGAATGAAATAAATGAGTAAAGAACTAGAGACATAGAGTCCAAGAAGAGTAGATTTAGTCCCTTGCTACTCTATTAAATATTTGAAACAAAATTACATTCAAAAGTACTTAATAATCCACATGAATCATGTTGTATAGAAAAAATCAAAACACAGAATCTCCTATACTTGCTGTTTAAATTTGCAGTTCTGTCTGTGCATGAAATAGATTTGTAAACTAGGAAGTGCATATATTATATGAATTTATGATCATATAATATTTTCACAGTATTGAGTCTTTTGTCATAATTTTAGCTTATATGAAAATGCTCAGTAGGTATGTTGAATATATTTTCCAAACCCTTACACATAAATATACGACTTACCACTCTAAGATTTGTAGTAGTCACTAGAAATCGCCTTTGTGGAACTTCCTCTACCTGTCTCACATGAGGCCAAGAATCAAAGATTAGTTGTCATTGTCACAGAATTCCAATCATAATTACAGCCAAAATTTAGAGAACATCACCTAATTCGGGATGTGAACATATTAAAAATTTTAAACATGGAAAATTATTCCTTAGGAATACAAAAGAAGAGAATTCTCCTCATTTAAAAATTAAGACATATCATGCATTCATAATTCTCCCAAAAAGACATGGTATGGATACAGGAACAGAAAACAGACCAGTCCATTCAGAAGACGTTTACAACCTTATGGCACTTTGCTATAATGAAGAGATGATATCACAAATAAACAGAGAAATATATTTTTTGTGAGATGACATTAAGAAACTAAAAATTACACAATGTTGTAGTATATGTTTAGATGTCCTCCTAAAACCTCATACAGTCACAGGCCAGATCTTTGGAAGGTGATTGGATACAGGGCCATTATATGCAGTCGACTTGCTGTTAGGAGGTGCAGCCTGGTCAGAAGTGGAGAGTCACTGTGAGTGCGATCCAGAAGCTTCTGTCGCACTTCCTGGCTCTTCCCTGCCTCCCTCGGCTTCCTAAGTGTCACAATATGAGTAGCTATTCCTCTACTAACATTCTGACATGCTGTCCTGCTTTGCAACCACCAGGCTATGGACTGAAACCTCCATAATTGTGAGTCAAAATATATCTTTTCCCTTTAATTCGTGGGTGTTGGGTATTGTGTCCCAGAATGAGAAAAATAACTAAAACACATGGGAAATAATTAAGTCCTTACCTCAAAACATATATAAAGGTAAGCTTAGAAGGACTGAAGAACTAATAGTGTAAAGGAAAATGTAAAGCTTTAAAAAATATAGAAGAGGCCAGTAATCCCAGTTAGAGGAGAAGATATCCAGGAGGATCGCACATCTCAGGCCAGGTTGACCAACTTAGCAAGACACTGTGTGACAAAATTAAAAGAGAAAATGCTCCTAGTTTCTATACTCAATAACACACACAGACACATACATATATATGTATTTGTATAAGTATACGTATAAAAATATTTCTAGGTGTGGTAGGACATGCCTGTAATCGTAGCACTTGGGAGGTTGAGGCTGAGGCTGGAAGATTATTGCAAGTTCTAAACCAGCCTAAGCTATAAAGTTAGCTCAAGGCCAGCCTGAACTGCATAGTAAGACCCTGTCTCAAAAAGATAAAGAAAAAAATTTCAAGGTATCTCTTATTTTGCGATGGAGAGGATATTTTAGTAAGACTTCAAAATCACATACTATGAGGGAAAAGTTTGGATTCTTTTTAACAAATGGAATCTCTCAACTCTTAAAATGAGTGATAGTCTTCCCGTGTCTATCACTAAACACTAAACTAAAGTAAAAATGGATCAAAGATCTAAATATTAAAACAGAAACACTAAGTCTGCTGGAAGAGTGAGTAGGTAGGAATTTTGAAGATATAGCAATGGGCCAAGAGTTCATGAACAGAAACCAAACTACACAGGGAATACTTCAAAGAATGAACAACTGGGATCCCATCCTACTGAAAATTTTTTGCACATATAAAGAAATCACCAAATGAGTAAAAAGAAAAATTTTAGCCAACTATCCCTCAGACAAAGGACTTCTATCTATAGCACATAAAGAATTTTAAAATAAATGGCTCCCAAAATTCAAACACCCAATCCAAAAATGGTCATCTGATATGAATGCATATTCTCAGATGAAGAAATACAAATGACAAATAAATATATGAAAAAATGTTCAACGTCATTATTCATTCAAGAAATGAAAATTAAAACAACACTGAGATTTCAACTCATCCCAGAAAGAATGGCTATCATCAAGAAATCAACCCATAACAAATGCTGGAGGGGTTGTGTGGGAAAAGGAACACTTCTCCACTGTGATGGGAGTGTAGCTTGGTGAAACCATTGTGGAAATAAGTGTGGAGATTCCTCATGCAAGAAGAATTAGAAGTCGCACTTAATCCAGCTATTCATCTCCTGGGTATTTTCTCAGAAGAATTTAAAACATCATACCACAGTAATATGTGTGCACCCATGCACAATTTGTGATAGGTAAATCTTTGAAACAACCCAAATGCCCATTCATTGAGAAATGGATAAAAACGATGTGGTATTTTTAGACAATGAATTATTACTCATCTATAAAAATGATAAACTTGAAGCTTTTATAGGTAAATGGATGCAATTGAAGACCATATTTGTAAGTAAAATAAATCAGACCCACATCTGTAAACATCGAATTGTCTCACTAGTGTAAGAACTGAAAGAGTAAATAAAACCCAAAATTTATACTAGATATTATGAAAGGTAAAGAAATTTCTCAAAGGAAGAATAACTGGGATGAGGGAAAGGGGAAAAATATATAAATAAAGAAAGCTGCGATAATGGTACTGCTGTTGTCTGGTGGTTTATTGAAATGAACAGTTATTGCCTAAATTTTTTTGACCAATTTTGCATGCTCATACCTGATAATCTGTACTAATTTGAAGACAATATATAATATAACAACCACTGGGGAATTCCTACCATCTGGTTACTGAAGCTCTGTATCATTTCTATTTTTTGTACTCTCTTTAATGATTTGCTCAATCTTTTATTCTTACACCTGGTAATATGGGCAACTTCATTCAAGATAACAATATGTAATATAACAAGCACTGTTAATTCCTATCACTTTGATTTGAAATCCTTTATCATTTTTATTGTTTTTGCTTTGTTTGGTTTTTGTCAATGTTGTTGGTGTTTTGTTATTTCTTATTCTCTTTAAAAATAAGTAAATACAAGAGATAGGGCAGAGTGTATTAGTATCTATTATTGAGGTAATACCTATATCTCAAGTGTAACTAATATTTATAACATAATGTTATTAAAATTGTGAGAGACATGGAAATGAAATGTGAAATACCTTAATTAAACAAGGAAGTAATACTACAGCACTCAAGAGATGATAACAAATGAATAAACAACAACATAAGCTACTCAAACCTATTAAGAAATGATCAAAGGAATTATATTCACTTAAATTGTATGTATTATTTGTATCCACAGTATTGAGAAAGTCAAAAACTAGTGAATGTAATAAAGTTCAACCCTACCACTGTTCCAATGAGTTAAAAATGAAATATAAAACCATGTTTTTACCCAACGTATATAAGCAGAGTCAGAAAGTGTGAAGTACATCACAAATCTACTTAGTAGTCTGACATGGTAAAACCAGAGAATGCATGGAAGAGCCTTGATAACAAACAATAATGATAGTCAAACTATCTCAAAGGTGAGAAATGTTTTCCAGAGCAATGAAAATCTATGAACTGCTGCATGAAACAATGGTGACTCTCACAAACAAAAGGCATCAGTTAGAAAGAAAAATATGTAGTTATTTTACACAACATTCGGAGTAGACTTCTGTGGTAACAGATGCCAGAGGCGGTTAACACTCAGGAACCACAACTGGAAAACACCTGGGGCTGCAGCAGTGTTTTATACCTTGATCTGGGTAAAAGTAATAATGATGCACACATTCCTAAAAACTCAGAATCCAGGCACGTTGTCATATGCAAGTTTCATTTCAGTAAGAATCTGCTCCGAGAAACACAGAGAGGGAAAAAAATGTTTAACACTGTATCACAAGGAAAATACTTAGAGCCAAGCTTAGAATTAGTATCTGAGAAATGGACCTCAATCTGTAAGCTATGTTT
This sequence comes from Dinomys branickii, assembly GCA_004027595.1. NCBI lineage: Eukaryota > Metazoa > Chordata > Mammalia > Rodentia > Dinomyidae > Dinomys > Dinomys branickii. Next base: position 12,104 of record PVLD010004328.1, read on the forward strand.
TCTACCAAAGGAAAATCAGAAGCAACTTCATTCTTATCAGAACAAAAAGTGAATACAGGTAGTACTTCGATGAATTTGAAGGAAAAACACACATATAGACTCCTACAAACACACAAAGTTTTAGGCCTCTGAGAACAAAAATAATCTTAGAGAATAAAATAGGTGCCATTCCTAAAGAAACCACAAGCTGAAATCCATATGCCCAATTAAATCCAAAATAGAATAAATCTCTAACCATGAAGGTACTCTGTTTTCGCTTGTGTGTAGATGTTCCCCCAAAGCCTCATGTGGCTCTATGGGGCTTTTCAGAGGTGGCTGGTTCTAAAATGTGTGACGTTGTGTTTACTTGTTTAATGTTCTGTGATCTTGAACCCTGTTATCTTCTGAAAATAACTTCACTGTCAGCCTCTTTCTAAAGGAAGCCTCCGTGCCCAAGTTCTTGCCTCCTCCCGCAGTTTCTATCACTCAATGGTTATTTTTCTCCCAAATGGGGAAAAACGAGAAGAATCTACGCTGTTCCAAAGATCCAAGGATCCTGTGAAGCAACGATTGGGACTGCAGTGCAAATGTTCTTCCCAATTCCATCTTATTTTAAACCTTTGGATAAATGTTAATCTCAGCAGTGCTCCCTAATAAACTTGCACACACATGTCCAATTTAGAGTCTCTTTTCTTTTAGTAAAAAAAGAAAAAGAACAATAGCAAAATACCAACAACATAGAAAAAAACAAAACAAAGCAAAACCAATAAGAATGATACAGGGTTTCAGAACAAAATGATAGAAATTAACAGTAGTTGTTATATTACATACGTTTATCTTCAACTCAGGTTACCAGATGTAAGATGCAAGATTGATCAAACAATAAAGAGAATAAAAAATAAAAACAAAAATATATAAATGATACAGTTTCACTAAACAAGATGTTAGGAATTCTACAATGCATGTTAGAATTTGCTTCCTGGGGAATCCAACCAGCAATAAATTGCAACATAGTGATCTACTGTATCAGTGCAATATCACTGATATTTCTTGTTGAATATCAGTGAATGTATCCGTGGTCTAATGTATCATACCACCCAAAAATAATGTGTTCATTCTCTTAAGGTCATTTGGAGCCTTTACTAGGTTAATCTGTATTAAGGCACAGGCATGACCGACTGCTGCACTAAACAGAGCTGCTCTCTGCAAGGTTTTCTTTCCCAAATGACCCCAGACCATCACTCGCTAATGTGGACTATAGATGGCCAGAAATTTTGCTTCAACGAAGACCGAAGCCATATGTACTCTAAGCTACAGATAACAACCAAGGTATAAGACCAAAGCTAGGTCTGACTTTTAAAAAAGTCTTTTCTTGATTTTTATTTTCTTGGCTTACCTGCCTCTCTCAGTCTCCTTCCCCTGAAGACACTGCCTCAGCAAATTCCATGTGCAAAATTTATGACTGAGGCTCTGCCTCTCGGAAATCTGACAGAAAGCATAACCAGTTCTCCTTGTGTTACATTAGAGATAAATTCTGTGTGAAGTGTACTTTGCCTCTTATTCGAGTAAGACAAAATACGAACTGAGAGCACAGTGAAGGGTCGACAGGAGACGAGGGAGCAGACATCTTGGAAACGGGAAGGGCTCCTGGGGAGCCAGGGTGATAGGAGAGGGGCAGGGGAAGGGGCAGTAAGTGGAATAAAGATACACGATGTACAGGAAACTGATAACCTCTGTGAATGTAAGTGTATGTCACATACATCAGCTGAGATTAACATCAACAAGAATGAAAATGGGAAAGGGGATTTAGAGCAAGCGGGAGAGCAGGGGAAGGGTGTTTGGAAAGGATCACACTGTATTAAGTACATGTACCTACTCCCCAACACGACTATAATCTGCATGCACAACAAACATACACTAATAAAAAAATAAAATTTAAATGAAATTCTAAGACACGCTCTGTTCTTTAACTGATTACACTGTGCAGACCACACCCAGCCATCCTTATAGTCCCATGTTTATCCATCCCTGGTGTTACACCCTCATTATTCTCTTTTTAATCAGATGTGCATTACACAGTCGTGACAGGCAGTCAGTGTTCAAGTTTATGATGTACACGTGGGCTGCACTCTGTGCCTACCCTCACTTCTGCATTCACATTTTCTATTTGGTGTTTAACACTTGCCTAAAGCACATTTATAACTTTCCTTTGAGTAGTAATTTTGAAGTGATGCTTTCCATTTTTGATTGTTGAGATAAGGTCTCACTAGGTAGTTTATGCTGACCTTGAACTCACTATGTAGTCCATGCTGGCCTAGAACTTGTGGCAATCCTCCTGCTTCAGCCTCCTGAATGCTAAAATTACAAATCTGGGCCACCATGCTTGCCTTGCAGTGATCTACTGTATCAGTAGTGTATCATACAGTGATCTACTGTATCAGTATTATTAATGTAAAATTCTCCAAGCCATTTTCTGAAAGGCTTTTATTGTCCCTGAGTATCTAGGCTAACAATTTTTTCTCAATTTTGTTTTTTGTTCTTTGTGTGTTTGCTTCATTTGTTAGTTGGTTCTTATTTTGTTTTGGAAGGGTTTGTTTTCTATGGCTATACCACCCTGAATTCACCCAATTTTGTCTGGAAGGGGTTGTTTCATTTTTTCCTTTTATGTTTTCTTTCTTGGAGGCAGGATCTTATTATGTAGCTCAGGCTGGCCTTGAATCCAATATGTAGTCTGCACTGGCCTTGAACTCACAGCAATCCTCTTGCCTCATCCTTCTGAGGCATCCTTCACCATGCTAATCCAAAAATATCATGATTATCATTTGATTTCCAGCATAAATACTGAGGAATAGGCTTTTATTTTTTATTTGCTTGAAGTAAATATGCTTTTTCATGCAGATTCTTTTAAGATATTGTCACTGTGTGATTTAATTTTGTTCTGATGGTCCTACTTGGGATTTTTAGTTATTTTTTAATCAGTGTGTCATCTCTCATGAATGAGTTTATAAGATCTAGATAATTCTTTGAGATCATGTCTTCAAATATGGACTATGTATCATTTGTCTTTCTTTAGCTACTACTGCAGTGGTGTCCAGGGTAGATGGCCTTGCTATTTCCCTTAAATTAGTGAATTTTCACCCTGAGGTGTTTTTCCTGGTATATATTCTGTGCTTGGTAAGTTTCTCTGCCTTTCAGTAATGTCCTTCCTCCATTCATTGAATTTTTATTTTAATTACTTTAACTTTTGTATGTATAAGTTCCACAGGCACTTTTTAAAATATATTATGTAATTTTATAGTTTATATTCTTTGCAACATTATCAACATTGTATTTGTTGAAGTATAGGAACTTTAAATGTTGTATAATGCGTTCTTCATTTTTGTACAGATGCCTAAAGAAACTGAGGTTCTCTAGCTGTTGTCATTTTTGTAACTTCCTATTTGTGCAGTAACCTTGCATGATATGTTTAGTCAACTGAAGCTATTTCTCTTCACATCAATGTCATGTAAGATTCTTTGAATCCTAGAAAAGAATTCTGCCAGATCCTCTTGGGTGTGTCTCAGATGTCTTCTCAAGATTCACTTTAAAATACATAGTTCCCTTGAAGTTGTTTGCTCAAATGTGTTTTGATTTATCTTGTAAAAATAGAATTCCTGGGACATTACAGAGGTTTCAGTTTCACATTTAAAAGGCAGCCAAAACATTTTCTAAATTAAATATGGCACTTTACAGTTCTATCCATAATATATGAGAATTATAGTACCTTCACATCCTCACTGGTATTTGGTCAGTTTTTCAATTTTAGCCTTTCTGATGAATATGTAGTACTGATTCATTGTGGTTTAATTTGAACAACTGTTGAATACTTTTCACGTGTCCATTGAATATTCATACTCTTATATTTTAAGTATGTGTTGAAAACATAGCTTGGACATAGGATGCAGGTAGAGGACAGAGGTAGATATTTGTCTACAACTATCTTTAAGGTCACAAAACATGGTAAACCAAAGGAATGTGAGGGAATCCTCTCACTGCCTCAAAGTTAAGAACAAATACTGCTGGAAAAATAGAGTTTTATTTTCTTTCCATTTTAGTTGCAAAGTTTGCTTCAGAATAATAGTTTGCACAAAAGATAATGTAAATGTTTTTAAATTCTGTGTCTTATGAGATTTATCCCTGTGGTCTACATTACATCCTTTATTACCTAAGAGAAGAACAGTTTTCTCATTTTTAAAAGAGCCAAAATGTTTTAACCATATTAACTCCTATACTTACTCTTAAAATTCTTTTTTGTCACGTTATTAAACACATAGCTAGATGTTGCTTCAGAGTAAATTAAGGTCTATTCCACTGAGTGTTCAAATCTTTTGGCAATTTCACCTTCCTAAATCCTAAAAGAAAGCTTCTTGATCTTAAACTGATTTTCACATTTCCTAAAAGGGCCAAGAATATCAGAAAGGATTTATTCTAACATCTTTTAACACAGAAGTTAAAAACTAGATTTTTGATAATTTAATGTCATTGAAAACATCACCAAATACTAAGAGAACCTTAGCCTTCCCTGTATCATATGTGCATGGATACACGTTATTTTCAGATGTTGCATATGGTCTGCAGAAAACTTCCATGTCCTTGTGGTTCATGGTTTGTCTTGTTGCTGCTTGACCTGCTATCAAACAATAATAGAATCTTTGACATAATCATTCAAGTTCTGTTTTTTATTTCTTGACATAACAACCAAATTCTCTTGTCAAATGGGCTTCCATTAGAACCTTAATCATAGCCTTATTCTGCATTTTGTCATCCACGGCTACCCTTTGTTTTATGCTGATGGTTATCTGAATGCATTTGCAAGCAGTTAAACACAAGAGTATTTCAGGTTTAACAAAGAGCACTCTTTTCAGTGAACCTGGAAATGCCTAAAGCCAATACTTTGTAGAAAATTTCCTGAGGCTATTGTCTATGGAACTTTCAGGCCATCTCACTGGACATAGTAAGGATTCCCAAAACTCTCATGACAGGTGATGGGCTAATGAGACTGCTGACGCTGAGATTTTACCTGTATGCCTAAGTTTGAGGATCAGTTTGTCAATATGCACACAATGACTCTTGGATTCTCATTTGCACTGAATTGGGTGTACAAACCAAAGCTGAAAGACATATTACCTTGGCAATACTGTCTGCCCCCCAATTCATAAACGTGGAATCTATTTCTATTTATTGATGTTTTATATTTCTTTCAACTTATTTGTGTAGTGTTTCCTTATAGGTCTTTCACACTTTTAGATTTATGACTAAATATTTTGGGAGGGGCTAATATAAATGATATTATGTTATTAACTTGAAATATAAATTTTCATGATTGCTACACTGGACAGAAATTCATTATTATCTATTTACCACATATTCTACCACTTTGCTATAATTATTTACTGGATTGAAGCAATTTTTCCATTGATCCTTGCAGATTTTCTACATAGGAAGTCATGTCATCTGAGAACAAAAGTAGTTTTCTTTCTTCCTTTTCCATTTAATTTATTTTTTGATTCCTTTTTCTTTGTAAAGGCATTAGGTAATATTTCCAATATGATGTTGAATAACAGCAAATAAAACAAACACCTTTATTTATTTCTGATCTCAAAGAATTATATTTAGTTATTTGGCATTAAGTATAATGTAAAACAACAGTTATTTGTAGGTATTCTTTAACATTTGGAAATAGTTTTCCTCTACCTCAGTTTACTCATATTGCTATAAAAATACCATAAAGTGAATTGCATCTAAACACAGAAATTTACCTTTTAGTATATAAACACCGGGAAGTTCAAAATGAAGTCACAGTGAATTTTAGGTTGTTTAAAGACTCACACTGTTTCTTTGTAGCTGGTTCCTGCTTGCTGTATATTCATACATTGATAAAAGCATGCCCTGATACAGGTAAAATCTTATATAGGAGGCTGGAGCTGAAATTATCTAATCAACTCCAAAATTAACTCTTCATAATCTAATTTTTGATCTTTAGTGTCTATGAAAAGTCTTATGTGTTCAGGAGGTGCCTGGTTGGAAGTGAGTCACTGCGGCATGAGGTGCCCTGCTTTGTAGAAATATGAAACAATCAGCTTTTCTTTGCAGGCTCCTTTCAATCTAGTGTTTCTGCCTTGAAGCCAGAAACTCTCATCCAAATTAAGCTTCTCCTCCTTGAAGTTGTGATAATCAGTTATTGTATCTCAGCAATGAAGAAAGTAACTGAGACAGATTCTAGTAAAGTACCAAGTGTGGGGTTGTTGCTATGACTGCACTTGATTATGTAGTTTAATTGCCCTTGCAATTGGTTCATGGGAAAATTTGGAAAGTTAATAAGATGCTGACTAGAGAATTTCTAGACTGCTATAAGCAGATGTTCATGAGAGTTTTGCTCAGAGCTCAGAAGAACACAGTGATGAAAACAACGCACGTGACAAAGATCAGGCCCACAAAGTTCTATTCAGGAGCAAGATCTGCATTGGCAGTTAGACTTGAGGCCATGTGAGTTCTGCTCTTGAAAAAATTCATCTATATCTTGTCATTTTCCTGAGACTTTCCAGGAGACCTGGATTAAGGATGGCAGACTCATCATTCAGAGGAAATTTCAAGGTAGACTAATGTTTACCTGTGGCATAGATACGGCAGGCAGCTCTTAGCCATATTTACAGTGAGAATCAGAAGCAAATATGATAGCAAAATCTGCAAAAGCTATCAGCTTCAACAGAAAGGAAGTGCTTACAGAATCAGGATAAAGGACACACTGGTTGCATCAGGATGGTAAGTTGCCTGAGGTCTTCTTAGGAATCAGCAAGACCCTCTCTCACTGGGTCAAGGATGTGAAAGAGCAAAGATAAAATTTGAAAGTGTTTGCAATGAGAAGGGAGCCCTAAGCACATGCTCCAGAAAGACCACCTATGGAGCTGGTTGCCTGAAATTGCTTTCACAGTGTTCAGTCATACAGATGCTCAGAGGCTTCTCCGGCCAGAATCTTAGGATACTGATTATTGCTCATGTGGGCAGCAGATATTGGCATTATCTATGTGATGCTGGCTTTTGTTATTTTAAAGACAAAAGAATAGAGACATATAAACCAGAGCAACACAGAAACAATACAGGACCTACGAAATTATATAGAGAAGGTACTAGGGAATTAGCACTGTATGCTATATTACATAATGTTATCTTCATATTTGTTAACACAAAAACAATAAAGGAAATACCAAATTATAGAGAATATAGTAGGGAATTATCACTGGATGCTTTATTACATAATGTTATCTTCACATTTGTTAACACAAAAACAATAAAGGAAATAACAAATTATAGAGAACACAGTAGGGAAGTAACACTGGATGCTGTATTACATAATGTTATCTTAGCATTTGTTACTCAGTTATATAGATGATGACTCATTCAATTAATCAATTTTCTCCAACCTCATCTCCGTTCTTATACCACCCAATCAGTTATCTTCCCTCTGATAATAACAGTACTTTTTGGTTTATTTATTCCCTCCGTCTCTCACATTGGGAAGAGACATGGCAGCTTCAAATTATGCTGTAACAAACATGGGTGTACAAAAATTACTATGGCAAGAAGTGGAAAAGCACCCATCCTCAAAGACAGCGGATAGGCAAGGAACCAGGTTCACTATGGTCAAGCCCCCATGGACAAGCCCTCAAGGTCATCTGGGATCCAGTCAAATAGGTGGGGCAGTGAACAGCCAGGCTCCCCCTCAATAAAGTGTGTCCAGAGGCCTGGTCAAGTCCTCAGGGTCACCATGGGGGACCGCTGGGGTCTGCCCCATTCAGGTGCTCCCAGGGGTCTCGTTGGGTGTTTGGAATCTCCCCTGTGGACAGCCAGGCTCTGCCCCAATGAGGTGCTCCCAGGAACCTGGTCAAGTCTTTGAGGTCACCCCTATGGACTACCTTGCTCCGCCCCAGCAGACCACCTGGCTCCACCCCAGTGAGGTGCTCTCAGGGTTCTGTTCTAGTCCACATGGTCACCCCTGTGGATGGCTGGTCTCTGCCTTATCACCTCATGGCTGGAGGCCCGGTCCAGGTCTCCGGGGTTCTTATGTAGCCTGGAGGGAGCTCCCTCCCCCCTCACGCCTCTGAGCTCCCTTTCAAAGTCCCCACGGTCCTTCACAGGCCACTAGTGTCTCCCTGCAGGCTGCCTATGACTCTTTGGAGGCTATCCCCATCTAGCTAGAGAACCAGGTCTGCACTCTAGTTCCAGGTCTTTGCCTCCTCCCACCCCTTGATCTCTGGTGTTGCCATTCCCCACCCATTACAGCTGGGCATTTTATGCACTTACGATCCTGGGCACAAGTAGTGTAAGGTCTCCCCCACCTGTGCTCACTGTGGTAGTCCAGGGTGTGTACTAGTTTAGTTATTAGTTCTAGGAGAGAACTGGAGGATTTTCTTGGGTCTGCTGTGGCCTCTCGGACCGCAGGACTTTTGCTTTTCATGTAATTTCTCACTGTGGGTTCATACAAGGTCCATACATGCAAGCAACATGAAGTCCCTCTTGGTGATCATATTAGTAGTTTATGGTGAGTCCTGAAGCCCAAGGACTCAGCCTGTTGCTGTCAGGAACACGTGTTGAGTATTCAAGCCACCAAGACTCAAGGTACTCAGAGAGGGATTTCAAGGTGAGAGCTTAAGCCCAGTAACTCAGCTTGTGCTTCTTGCTTGGTGTCTGAGTAATAAGGGCATGGAGCCGTGTGGTCCACCTCTATTTGGAGATCTCTCTTGCTACTGTGCTCCAGTTCCCGTTTGTTGTTTAGGTGGAACCCTGGGAATTGCTGTGGCTCTGGGGTCACTGCCACTGCTCTCTGCTGCTCTCTCTGCTGCTCTCTGCTGGTAGTTGCTCACACAGTGGAGAGGTAAATGACTACAGCCTCAGGGCAGGTGCAGAGCTAGGTGGGGTGGTAGGCTGTGTACTGGTTGCTTTGACTCTGCCTTGCCTCTGGGCACTGATTAGAAAGGTTGCTGTAGAGTGGGGATTCTGTATTAGTGGCTGTTGTAACTTCTCGTCCTCATACTGGGTTCAACAACACCTCCTGACTGCCGCTGTCTCTTTACTGGGCTGCACTGTCTCCTCCCCAGTTTCAGACCAGCTCTCAGAACTCCACTCTTCCCTGGACCATTGGGGAGTCTCCCATGAGCACAGGCCTCCAAAGCTGAAGCTGCAAGTGCCAGAATGATGGAGTGGCCTGAGGATGTGTTTCGAGCAGTAACTCCCTCCTTCTCTGCCTCCTCTTCCTCTAACTGTGCCATGGCGGCCTTCTGAGCTTTTCCTCCAGGAGAGGTCTTGTTTGCTCTTTCTGAGGGCTTCAATTCTCATTTCAGATCCTTCCTGGGTCCAGGGGACCCATTTCTGTCCTTGTCTGTTTCATGTTGCTGTATTCCAGTGTCTGGGTGGTGATCCTCCGGGAGGATCTTTCTCTGCTGCTTACCCGATCCTCATCTCCTGGAAGTCCTCAGTGCTGACTTTTCAGGCTTGCAGAATGCAAGTTACAGGTTCAGGGAGATTCCTTACTACTTTTCATAATACCTGGAAAGCCAGGATGTGTGCCACTGAAAGGGAAGTGACTTAAACTATGAAATTAATCCAAAAGTGCACTGGTTACCCCAGTAATTTGTAGATGGCAGAAACAAGGAATGACTGCTGGGGAGAGCTATAGGCAAGGAGCACAGTTCAAGAGAGAAGGCACGAAACCTGGAATAGCAATACCATGGGAGTAGGATGCTTAAGCCCTTGGAAGCTCACATCTCACCACAACTTTCCCAGAGTAGTAGTGAAAATACAGAATTTAAAGTTTCCCTCCATGGTGTCTCCAACCATCTGATCTCCTTCTTTTGTGTGTGTGTATTTACGGTACGTAATGATTGCATCTCTTGCGTGTAGGTGTTACATGTGAATGACATATCTCTGTTCTTTTCTTCATCCTCTGTCCTCCCTCCCTTCTTTCACTCTGTATCTCTTGATCCACTTTCCACTTGAGAACTACTTTCTCTTATCTAACTTTCATTTTTTATTTTTATTTATACTTTGGGTTTCTCATATAAGAGAAAGTAATGCAATATTTAAGCTTGTGCATCTGATTTCCTTCACTCAGTATTATGATTTCAAGTTGCATCCAATTTCCTATAAGTGACTCTTTTGGAAAGAGCAGTACATTATTTTGTGTGCAAAATTCCAGTTTTCAAAATTTTCTCATCTACTGTTTGCCTCTAATTCTCACTATCAACCTGGCTATAAGTAGCCAGTAATACTCATGTCATGACTTGGACATTAGGCTGTCTGAAACTTCAGTGATTAGATTGATTATCCCACCACCTTAATCTCAATCACCTACAAAGCTTTAGGAAATAAGCAAACTATAGGCAAATTGTATGCCAAGTGCAACGTGAATGCTCAGTAATTCAACTGTCAATTAATTCCTTTATTCCAACTGAAATTTCCTAGCGTGACCTTTGCTGTCCACATTTCTATGTGCATTCTTGCCTTGTTAGGATCCAAGCGGAATCACCAGTCAAGCTCTACTTACAACATTCCAAGCCTCCAGCTTCAAATCTTTCAAACTTTTCCACAAACTGCTTATTGAGCCTCTAAGCTACATGGTCAGGTATATTCAAAGCAATAGCTATACTTCTCTGAAGTGAGTTATTTTCTATTGGTCCATTTTTCCATCACAGGGACACAGTATTTGACAAGTATCCCTTAAAAGCGAGATGTTTAATATGGCTCATGCTTTGGGTGGTTTAATCCATGGTTGGCTAACTCCGAGATACACACGTCATTGTGATGTACCATGCTTGGCTGAAATACTTAGTTCACAGTGGCCGGGAAACAGAGTATAGGAACAGCAGTAGAGCAGAATGCACAGAAAGCCAGAAGTAAACCCTAAGGCCACACATTCATTACCAATCCATGTACATGCAGAAGTGTGATCCACCGGTCCCTGGAGCGTAACCTACAGGTAACTAAATTGATATCACCCTAACCACCATAGTTCTCCTCACCAGTACGGAGAGGCCTTTTGATCTGCCCAATTTTGTCTTGAAGTCTGCATTTTCAGATATGTGTACAGCTATTACTGTTTGCACTCAAGTTCTATGTTCACATAATATAATCTTTCATCCTTTAATTTAAGTCAGTGTGTGTCTTTGCTAGTGAGGTGCATCTTTTGCAATCATCAAATAGAAGGGTCTTGTTCTCTAATGCAACCTGCCAGTCTTTGTGTATTTTTTATTTAAAAAAATTTTTAAAAACCTGACAAAACAACAATGAAGACAAAATCACAACAACACAAATACATAAAAAACGATGCATACCTCAAGACAAAATGATAGAAATTCAAAATATTTGCTATATTACATGCCATTATGTTCAATGAAGTTACTCCATCTTAGACATGAGAATGTAAGATTGAGCAAACAAGCAAAAACAGTAACAAGTAAAAAATAAATTAATAAATAAATAAAAATAATTTTTAAAAACCATTGGAAATGATGCAGAGCTTCACCATACAAAATGGCAGGAGTCCAACAATGGTTCTTATACTGCATATTGTTTTCAGATCAGTCATTCTATTTACCAAATTCAATCGTGTAAAATTGGTCAAGAAAAAAGAAAATCTTTAGCATTGACTGTTCCTCTCAATAAACCACATACATCAGCAATACACCTATTCTAGCTATCCTTATCTATACAAATAAATTGTACTTTTCTTTTAAAAAAACAACATAACAAAAACAAATACGCAAAACAGCATAGAGAGTAGTAAAAATGATATAGAATTTCAAAACACGGTGATAGTATATTAACAATGGTTGTTATACTACACAATGTCATCTTCAAAAAGCTGCACATAGGGGGCTGGAGATATAGCTCAGTGGAATAAGCCCTTGCCTAGCAAGCGCAGGGTCCTGAGTTCGATCCCCAGTACCGCAAAGAAAAAAAAAAAAGCTGCACATATAACCAGATATAGGCATGCAAGATTGATCAAACAATTACATATTCAGTTCCTTTCAGGAAACCAACAGATATGAGTAGTGCAATTATCCCAGCTGAGCAGTTTCTTTTCCCTTTTGCAATATTCATTGTACCTTTCAGATTTTAGTTACTCTTTTAGTTTCTTATAGTAGCAAGGAAATACAATGTTTACACATGTGAATCTGATTTATTTCACTAATGACTATGGTCTCTAGTTGCATCTATTTACCTATAAAAGCCTTGAGGATAACAAGTTTGAGCCCAATTTGGGAAACTTACATAGTAAGACTGTCTTTCTCTCTATCAAAAAAAAGTTCAGTAAAAAATATCTATGGAGGCCGGGCATGGTGATGCATGGCTGTAATTCCAGCACTTGGGAGGCTGAGGCAGGAGGATCGTCATGAGTTTGAGACCAGCCTAGGCTACAAAGTGAGCTCAAGGCCAGCCTGAACTGCAAAGCAAGACCCTGTCTTAAAAAGACAACAACCAAAAAAAGTAAAAATATATATCTATGGACATAGCACAGTATTAAGGGAGTGTGTTCAATCCTCAGTACCAAGAAAAAAAAACAAGATGACATTGGGCACGGTGTCAGACAATTACCAGAGTAATAAAACTTCCTTAGTATGAATTCTAAAAATAATCTGTTAAGTATACAGTTGTGCTGTGAATCTTCTGTCATATTTTGAACATCATTGTATTGAAATAGTTGTCCTTGGAATCTGTTACTTTTTGAATCAGAGTATAGAAACATAATATTGATTCAAATGTTACAAATGTCCATTTCATAATTACATGTCAAATATGTAAGATGTGTCTGGTTAAATCAATAACACTAGTTTGATGGTAAACTTGTGTGAATTTAAGCAAAGAGATTTGTCTACCTAACCCAGAATTTTAGGGTAATTGATGATCTCCAATATATAAAATTGTAAGTCCATCTGGAGGATGTTTGTTAATTAAAAGATATGGGAGAACCTTATATCTTAACATAGCGTGTGTCACAATATGTGATTTCAGTAAGCTTTTGCTAATTTTCATAGAACTTATTAAAATGATGGTTATAAACAAATGATATAATAGATTCTATATTTAATCAAAATCTTTACACTATATATTATTAAGAAACAGAAATTACAAATAATTTGTTCACTGGAACAGAACGGTAGTCAAATTCAAACAAAATGTGCTTTCTCTTGTCTAATGCTTCATTCCTCTTGTACGGGTAAGGAATATGGAGGTAAACAAAGAGCCTTAGCATTTTCTTGAAATTCCTGAAATTGAACCAACCCATGTCTGAAATGAGGATAAAACTTAGCTCTAAAACAACAGGGTCATCACTACAATAGTGCTACACATGTCTGTTTCTTTAGGGTTGAAAAATGACAAAACATTTAGCTTCATATAAACTAAGTACATTTGTTTGCTCCTGTTCAAGAGTGGCACTGGAACTCTGAAGTATATGGGAATTGCTTTAAAGGACTGCTGAAAGCTGGATTCTCAGGCCTAAGCATCCATATGTTAACATGTGCCAAAAGTGACCAGGATGTCCCTTTAAGAAAGAAAGAAATATCCCCACATAGTTACAACTATTTAGCTATTTTTAACTAGTAAAGGATGTAGGAACTTAATCTATTTCTGCACAAATACTCACAAAGCATTTACCTTGAAGTTTTCTCAAGTGTAACTGCTAAGATTAAAAAAGGAAAACTTTTGACTTCAGTTACAATGAAGTGTAAGCTGCTTGGCCCGGAAGGCTTTGTTCTGTGGTCCAGAGCTAAGGCGAGCACTGATACAGCCTGGCAGGCATCTGTCCACACTCTCCCCAGGCAGCCTGCTGCTGCTGCTGTGCACTGAAGGTCAGGGAGCTGCGCCTCCTAGGCCCAGTGTGTCTGGCTGCCACCAGGCTGCTGGCACTGGTAAAGTCTGGGATTCCCCAAAACTAGGGTAAGACACAGACCCCGGATGTCAGACACAGGCAACTTACAATTCCTGCCCTTTTCCTCAGCTGTGGCTTTCAATAAGAAATCAAGTCAAGCTCAAGAGCAATTTGCATGATAGAAAAAGAACAGAAAATGAGCATACCTGCTTCAGCAACCACAGGGTCCAAGCAAAATTCTCAGTTGCCTCTGACCATTTGCTGCTTCGCTTTCCACTTGTCTGTCTCTCCTTATATCAGCTAAAATAGAAAGTGAAAGACAATGATGACCAAGAAAAAATAACCCTGAAAGCTAACTCTACCCACACATACAATGTTGTGTTAATACTAAGATGGAAAGTATTCCCCAGTCTTACTGAGTGCTAGCAGAGGCCTGTCTGAAATATTTGACCAGAGGGTGAGTGTGGATGTTGGGTGCAGAGGTGAGCAGAGGTCAGGAAGCACACAGTGACTGCATGGTGCCGTCCCAGTAAATACAGCCTATAGCAGCTTTTGTCCTCTTTATGTGGGAAAACTTCCCCAGAATCACTTCCAAAAGTGGATGTCTACTTCTAGAGTTGTTTGAGTCAGACAGAATGAAAAATCCTTATTTGGGGCAGGAGCAGAATTCTCAACTAAGAGTTTTTCCTCACCTCTCTTACTTCTAAGGTTTTCATTACTTGCTGGGTGCCTGACCCATTCATTCATTTGTCTATATAAATAATAATCTAACTTCCAACAACATAGCTCTGACCTTGGTACATAGATAAATCAGAGGTAAACAAGCAGTGAGGGAACACAGTCAGCTATTAAACCACAAGTGCCTGGCTGAAGAGGGGATACTGATCTAGGTCTGTGATGCATGAGAATGTCAAGAATTTCTACCACTTGCTCATATGATACAGTGACTCAGCCTAGCCTAAATCGGGTAGGCCAGGGGGAAGTTCACAAATATATATGAACAGATCATGAAATTGGAATTTGAATGGAAATATAGAAAATGTTCCACAGTAATGAGATTAGATTTTAAAAGGGTTTTGAAAGCCAGGTCTGGTGGCACACATCTGTCACTTTTAGAAGGCTGAGGCTTAATTTAAAACCAACCAGGACTTTAGAGCAAGACTCTGTCTCACAAACAAACTAAAAGGAGTTTTTCTAAAACAGAGCACAATCATGCCCTGAAATGAAAGGGGTGAACTGAAAAATAACATTTCTCACTCAGTTTCAGTACAATCTGAGTGCTGGGAAAACTTCACAAAGAGAGCCTAATTTTAAGTAAGAAAAATGTGTTGATCACAATATTCAAAACAATGTGTGGACTTATTTCAGGAAAACAAACTTAAATATTGCATGGTGTCTCTCACATAAGAAACATATAGATACAGATACAGATATAGATATAGATATATGGGAGCTAAATAGGAGAAAAATAGAAAGTAGGAAGATGTTCCAATAATTACACAAATTATCTATTCTTTTGTTTCAAAAATATTTTAAGATACACACTAATTTGTTTCATTTGTAATACTAGTTTCTCTTTGCTCACTGCAAAGAAAGTTTTGAATTTTTATTTCTTTTTTTTTGTCCATGATATTTACTTTGAGTAAAACTTTGGCTATTCTTTTAAATTCCCCATACATTGTGTATCAACTGCTTTTATTCTCTAATTATTTTTTAGGAAATTTTGTTTCATTTATTCATTTAAATAAAAAGAATGCTTTTTATATTTGCTTTACTAATGTCTACTTATATTACATTAAAATAAAAAGTCCAACATGTACTGGAAAAGTACTCAGTGCCATCTGAAAAATAGTTACAAGTGAGATATGGTTATAACACAGTTGTGAGTTTACTAGAACAAAATGAAAACAACAGCTGGTAAAAATAATTAAATAAATATGAATAAGAACAACCACTGGACCATTGTTAAAATATTGAAAGCATTTAATATAACTGACATCCTACTAAATTCTCAACAGTTAAAATTTTCAAATATTCTTGATTCCAACTCTAGCTCCATTTAATCACCTGCTCCCTCCTTTCTTTCCTGCTCCAGGCTCTTGCTATGATTTCAAGGGTGCAGGTCAACCTCCCCCGAAAGCCAGTCCTGCTGGGGCAGGGGTGCATCTGTGAGTTCTCCCCCTCAGCATCAGCGTGGTGTTTTGCACTCAGTGCATCTGCCCTGCACGCTCACACGGGCACATTGTGGGTTGTCTTTCTCACCTGCAGGTCTCGTCTCCATCCTAGATGGGACTCTGTGACCACAGCTGCATGAGGAAGTTTCTGCTGCTGCACTCTCTGGAGCATCTGCATAGAGTGCTTCATGTGAAATAATCTTGTTAAAGGATTTCACTCCTGAGATTAAATCTATCTGTCCTTGGGATGACAATTTTTGGGATAATCTTTGAGACTCCCTTTCTCTTTCTCTCTCTGTCTCTGTCTCTGTCTCTGTGTGTGTGTGTGTGTGTGTGTGTGTGAGAGAGAGAGAGAAAGAGAGAGAGAGAGAGAGAGAGAGGATTAATTTGATCAGCAAGTGAATAGTGAATATCAGGACAACATACAGATTCTATTAACAGTGTATAAGTGAACGGGAAGGTAGGAAATGTAACTTCTTTATAACCTGTGTTTAACAGAAAAAGTTCCCAGAAAATTTCTCATTTGCCTAACATATAAATAACCCACAATTCTCCTCCTACGCCATGGTGTTAGGAAAGGTTCCAGCCTATTTCCATCCAGCCTATTTCCCAGAAACTAGGAGCTTGTACTTTCACTTTCCATCTGGCATGTGTCCATCATGAAGATGCTTTCAAGTTGTCCTGAACATAGTCAGCTATTAAAGCACAAGTGCCTGGCTAAGGAGGGGATATTGTCTAGGTCTGTGGACCCATGGGAATGAGTAAGAATGTCAACCTTGTGATCACATGATATAGTGACTCAGCCTAGCCTGAAAGGGGTTGGCCAAGTTGAAGTTTATAAATGTATACAAACTGATTGTGAAATTGGAAGTTGAATGGCAATACAGAAAATTCTGTATAATAATATTAGATTTATAAAGGATTTGGAAACCAATTATAGTGGCACACATGTAATTCTAGTACTTAGAAGCTGAGGTCAGAGGATCTCATATTTAAAGCCAAACAGGACTCCGCAGCAAGACTATCGTGAAAACAAACTAAAAAGAGTTTTTCTAAACAGAGCACAAGCATGCCCTGAAATGAAAGGAATGAAACAAAAATAGCATTTCTCGCTCAGTTTATATTCAATACAATCTGATAGCTGGGGAAACTTCACAAAAGGAGCCTAATTTTCTCTAGGAGAAATGTGTTGATCACAAGATTCAAAACAATGTATGGTCTTATTTCAAACAACAAGCTTAAATATTGCAAGGTGACATATATATATATATACATAAACAAAATAGAAGATAAACAGAAAGTAGGAAGAAGTTCCAATATATTCACACATTGTCTTTTCTGTTGTTTCAAAAGTATTTTAAGATTAACAGTAATTTTGTTCATTTATACAACTAGTTTTCTTGTTTTTGTTTTTGTTTTATTTTAAAGATAAAAGAATATGAACTCAACATGAAAACAATAAGGAAATGCAAAATTATAGAGAAGGTAGTTGGGAACTGATGATGCTGTATTACATAATGTTATCTTCACATTTGTTACTCAGTTATCTCAAAAACAATAAAGGAAATACACAATTACAGAGAAGATAGCAGGGGATTAACAATGGCTGTTGTATTACATAATGTTATCTTTGCATTTCTTACTCAGTTATAAACCAGAATAGCACAAAAACAATAAAGGAGATACACAATTATAGAGAAGATATTGGCAATTAAAAATAGATGCTGTATTACAAAATGATATCTTTGCTTTTGTTAGTTATACAAATAATGGCATATTCAATTAATCAAAGTTTTCTCCACCCTCATGTCCATTTTTCTCCCACAAAATCAGTCATCTTTCCTCTGATAATCACAGTACTTTTTGGTTTATTTACTCCCTCAGGCTGTCACATTGGGGAGGAACATGGCTGCTTCAAATTATACTGTAACAAACACAGGTGCACTCAAATTACTATGGCTCCAGGTAGAAAAGCACCCATCCTCAAAGACAGTGCATAGGCAGGGAACCAAATACACTATGGTCAGCACCCGACTGATAAGCCCTGAAGGCCCTTGGGGGTCTGGTCAAGTGCTCGAGGTTCGCCCCTGCAGACGGCCAGGCTCTGCCTTGATGTGGCACACCCAGGGTCTTGGTTAAGTCTGTGAAGTCACCCCCTGTGGACCATCAGTCTCTGCCCTAGTGAGGTGCTCATGGGGTCCCAGTGTAGCCCATGGGGTCGCCCCTGCAGACCACTGGGTCCACCCTAACAAGGAGCTCCTGGGGACCCGGTCAAGCCCGTGGGGTCACCCTCACAGACCACCAAAAGCGAGGTGCTCCACCCCTAAGAGGTGCTCGCAGGGGCCTGGTCCAGGTCCTCAGGGTCCCCATGAAGCCTGTGGGGAGCTCCTGGCCTCAATTCTCATTTTTAATCCTTACTGGTACCAGGGGACCCACTTTCTCCCTCTTGTCATTCTCATGTTGCTATAGTCGTGTCTGGGTGGCGATCCTCTGCAGTGATCCTTCTCTGCTGCTTTCCCAGTCACCATTTAGGCTGGGCTTTCTCCGCTTTGGCTTTGGCCAAGTTCTCAGAATTTCAATCTTGTCGAGTCGGAAGGCTTCCGTGAGCACGGGCTTCCGAAGCTGAAGCTGTGAGCATAGGAATGAGGGAGAGGGCCAAGGGTGTGTATGGAGTGATGACTCATCTTTCTCCTCCTCCTCTTCCTGTAACTGCACCATGGTGGCCGCCGGAGCTGTTTCTCAGGAAGGAGTCTTGTTTGCTCTTTGTGAGGGTTTCAATTACCTCTAATATTTTTTTTTTGAAATTTGGTTTTATTCTTTTCATAGAAACAGAAGAGTGATTTTTGTATTTGCTTTAGTCATATCTACTTATATTGCATTAAAAATGTAAAATATACTGGAAAATAACTCAGTGCCATCTGAAAAACAGTTATAGGTAAGACATGTTTATAATACTGTACTGACTTTATTGGAATGAAAGGAAAACAACAGATAGTAAATAAATGAATCAATAAATTAGAGTTAAAACCACACTGGACCATTGTTAAAATATTAAAAGCATTCAATTTAACTGACATCATACTAAATTCTCAACAGTTCAAATGTTCAAACATTCTCATTTTTAACACGAGCTCCATTTCACCAACCTGCTCCTGGCTCTTGGTATGACTTCAAGAGTATAGGTCAAACTCCCCCTGAGGGCAAGTCCTGCTGGGAGGGGTTGCATTGTGAATTCTCCCCTCAGCATCAGCATGGCGTTGTGCACTCAGTGCATCTGCCCTGCACGCTCACATGGGCACATTATGATGTCTTTTTCTATATCTATAGATCTATATCTAGAGATATAAATACCCCTACATATGTCTCTCTATATATGTCTATATCTATCTATCTATCTATCTATCTATATATGTATATATGAAATTGTGAATTAATTTGATCTGAAAGTGGATATTAGGACAATATACCAATTCTATGAACTGTGGATAAGTGAAGGAGAAAAGGAAGAAATATAGCTTTTTAAAAACATATTTAACAGAAAATTTCTCATTTGTCTAACAGTGCATTTCTCACCCGAAGCTAAATTTCATTTTTCATAGAATATCATTCTCAGAACTTTACAAGGTTTGGTAGAAAGGATATAGACTATCTTATAGTCCAGTAAATTTCTACTACAGATTAAAAGCTATTTTTGAGAACAACACCTGCAAATACTGAAGTTTTGCTAACATCTCTGCACTTTTGTCTCTTTGAAGACCCTCCTAGGTGCAAAGCAGAATGACATTTGTGAGCGGAACAGGGAAGCCTCTTCAGGACGTTGCTCAACTTTACTTCAGGATATTTTTGGGTGTCTGGAAGAAGAAGTGAAGCAGGGGATTTATTTTAAGCCAGGAGGCCAGAATCTCTTTCTTCAAAAATTGGAAGTGTTGAAGGCAAATTACTAACAACAGCCGAGGAAAGGAATACAGGTATCCCAGATTTATCTATTAGCTACAGAAAACTTAGGGAACATTCTGAAAAAATACCGAGGACCAGCGGAAAAACACATGTGTACGTGCACAGCAATGAGCTTATGTCAAAGTTGTGTTGTTAGTGTAAGTTTATTTTGCATTCCTTGTGGGGAGTTAATACCTGTATATAATACGTCCTAATTCCTTCTTTCATTTCCTTGCCCTTTATTTCCTCCCCCATCCAGTTATCCTTGATCAGAATACTTTTCTTTCCGATACATGTTTGCAGTACATTATGTTTATATTCCTCATGTGGAGTTGACCTAAGTTGATTACATATTTTAATCTCCTTTTTCTTCCCCCTTTCCCCCTTTCTTCCCCTCCCTCCATCTCTTGATGCTTTTCCTGTTTGAGCAGGTCTATTTCCCTACTTGCTATTTCATTTTAGTCTTTATTTGAATTAGCATTCTACTTTATATTTTGGTCTTTATTTGAATTAGCATTCATGGTCGTCGTGTGTGATAGCTCCAGCATAGCCATAGACGAGGTATTAAAATGAATGATCACCACTATCACCACCTTCAGTATCATGGCCACAAAGAAAGTTTTTGGCTACACAGAACACAAATGTGATAATTGAAAGTAATTTAAGAAATCAAAAGGATTGAATGTACTTTCAGTAGTAGCCAGGGGTGCTCACATATGAGGCCCAAGTTATGCCCACACATGCAGCAGGATAGACCTTCGGACTGTTCCAATGGCTCCTGGCTGAGCATCCACCAGCTGGGAATCATGCCAGAAGAAAACAGAAATTACCTTGTATGTTCCATCACTTATATGTACCAACACTTACATGTTCACAGCCCTGGCAAATTACTCTTGACTGGTTCTGACTTTGTGTTTTGGGGTTTGTAGGTTGAGGAAGTTCTACAGACAGACCAGGCTCTCACCGCCACGGAAAAGCAAAGGAAAGGTGAGATGAAAATGGAGGCAATGCAAGCAGACAGGAAGTTTGCAAATTTGAAGGTAAACATGGCCAGGACGGCCCCAGAGCAGCACAGTCAGCTAGAGTTTCGCTCTGTGAGGGGGAAAACAACTGAAGACAGTCTCATTATGGAGCTGTAACAATAATAGACAAGAGTGGGAAGCAGAAGGAAGGGGCACAGTCATCTGAGGGAGGTTTGTTGTTTTCCTCCTTCTCCACAGAGGCTGAGCAGAAGGCAGCAGCTCAAAGGGCAGAAGCAGAAAGATTGGCGGCCATTGCCCAGGACAACCAGCGACTCCTGGAGGAGATGGAGTGGCTCCACCAGGAGCAAGTGAGACAGATGGAGATTGAAAGAGCAAACTCCTTGGCACAGCAGCAGAGGGAGCAGGAGTGGAGGCCATGGGTATTTATGAAGGATTTCACCTCAGGTTTTCCTCATCTCTCCCCTCACTGTGAGCATGAGCTTGAGCCCCTGGCAAAGGGGCTGGGCAGTGCAGTTGAGGCTCAGGACAGGTACTATTGAGTCAGACTGCTGAGTGTATCCAGGCACCATTTCTTACCAAACAGAGAGTTAGGGAAGCACTCACTGCCCTCTACACCTTGTTCTCCTGTAGAATATACACAGCGGTGGAACATACAATGTTGTTGGGTTACTTTGATGCATTAATAAATGTGCTTAGAATGGTACGTAGTACACAAAAAGTACTGTAATTTGTTAAATAACAATTAAGGCATTGCTTTCCAACTGTAGCCTTTGAACTTGGTAATTGCTCTGTAAAACACATTGCCTTCCTTATAGGTACTTTGTTCTGTCTGTTTCACTTTGCCCTGTCTTTGCTCCTGCCCTTCTCTTGATCATCTCTGGCTCTGATGAACTTTAATTTGTGGTTTATTCCATGCAGTCCCTGAGCAACAAGGACTTAGCTAGTGCAGCAGTAGCTCTTATTTTGGAAGTACCATAGAAAGTCCTATGGGCGCTCTCGCTCATCTGACCTATATGTACTGAGAGCAGAAACAGTGTGCCCCCAGGTGCCAGGTAGTCTAGCAAGGCCCCAAGTGAGGGTTAATCTGAGTATCACACAGCCCACAAGTTCTCAAAACTGCCTTCGCAGTGAGTAGGGTCCAGAGCACTGCTGCACTTGCAAACCTAGTATGAAACTGCTCTATGAGCAGCCTCCTGAGACCATCAGGCTCCTAAAGCCTCCCCCTGCCTCCCAGCCCATCTGGAGGTACTTTTTGCTGTACAGCTACTCCAAGACATTTTTGAGATTGCAAGGATGGGCAACCTGTGGTTTCTGATCTCCATTTTTGTCTCTAACAGTGCAGTGGCCGGGAATATATCCTCATATAAGGCTCAGATGTCTCACCTGATACTGGGTGTCACCTAGACACTATTTTTGTCTCAGGCTCTTCCTTAGAAGGATCTCTAACATGCTCCTGGGGGTAAATGAGAGCTGAAATGAAGCTATGACTAAGATTATTCAGAGACATTGTGTAGTACACAGTAAAAAGAGCACTGAAATAGAACTCTGAACCCACCAACATTAAAGGGAGGGGACATGAGTTTCAGGAGCTAGAGAAAGAAGAGGGTACATAACTGTGGTAGGAGGAAGGATGTACATGAGTTTAAGAAAGATGTTCAGAGACTGTCTACTGCCGCTAGAGACCAAAACAAGTAAGGACAAGTCAGTGACTTGGGCAATTAGAAAGAAGCATCGTCTTGCTGTTTGCTGAGCTTTACAGTTTCTATTCACCACTTCTTAGGAGGAAGCTGGAAAGCAAAGAGCAGAGGCTGAAGCTAACACTGAAAACTGAAAGATGAGATAAACTGTTTGCCATTTTATAGATCACCACTTCCTGACTGTATCTTACTCTACAATGCTAAATATCAAAGCTTTCTTTCCTTTCACATTTTTACTGCAGACACAAAGAAACAAGAAATATAGAACTTCAGACAATCAATGTTTAAGTGATTCCATTCTTCATGTATTTGGCTCAGGGTATTAAAAGTTAACAGAGTGGGACTTAGCTACACAGGCTGGGTCAAATGCACCAAGACCAAGGTCTTAGGATCAATTGGTCCTCATTCCTGCTGCCTGGCATGTGCTGGGTGCTGTCAGATGTAGCTGCAGTACAGTGGAAATAATGTACAGTTCTCCCCTTGATAGAGGCCACTACACTACAAGCTGTGTCATAACTGGTCAGCAGTGTCAGTAGACCATCTGCATAGAGAAATTCCAAGGTGAAAGCAAATAATACTATTATGAAAGGGAGATATTTTGGAATATAATGTACTGGCAGGGAAATTATGTCCTAGACTGAAGGGCTAAAAAAATTAGTGCTTTCATTTATGTTTAACTTTACAGAAAATGTAATTTAAATGATACACGTAATGATAGTAAATATATTAGACTTAATAATTGTTTAGTATATGTTTGTAACTTTGTAAACTTTTTAAATAGGTCACATAAAGAATGTGCTAAAAACCTAACATGACTCAGGTAATTCTATGTTTGCATTACTGCTAAATTAAATCACCTTCCATACTTTGTATTCATGTGGGAAAGCATGCTGATTAATTATAATTGAAGATTTTATAAATATATTTGTTAGTATGCATTTGAAATACTAAAACACTTTGAAATCATAACCATCACTTCCTTTTTTTTTTCCTCAGTAGTTAAAAGATTGTAGGAAGACAAAATTTCCCTAAGGAAATTATCACTTTTAAGGTGAGAATGAAAACATCATTTATTATATTTCTTGGTTGTTTCCTATTTGTTTTGTGTAATTAGAGCAAAATATGTTTTCAAAATTACAGGAACATTAGACAATGCTCTGTTTCCTCCTTGAAATTCAATATGTATTTAAGGAATTTCCCAGTTGAGCTATATGATAGGAAGTTGAACATATTTTTGTTGCTCCTGGTATAAGAAAAGTAGATTGATATCAATGCCTGTGCTCCTTTTCCATTCCTAGAAGAACAGAAAACTGAATTGTTCATACTTTTATGTTTTGCTATGACTCAGTTATATTTCTGGACTTGACATTAACTTTAGAAAGTACCAGCACATTGATAACACATTTGCATAGCAACATTCTGTAACTATTTCTGTAAGTCATAGAAATACTAAAGATTTGTGCAAATTATTTTAAGATCCAAGGAAATGTCACAGTACAAAAGAACAACTGCTCTATATCATTGCATTCAACTGTAATAAAATTTAAACCTCTCAGACTGAGCATAACTGAGTTACTCAGGGCTCCATGACGTGGTGCCATTTGCCTACGCTATATTATAAGAACTTGATCTCCGTCTACCTCAAGTCTCATCCCTCGTGTGCTCCTCTCCACAAATATAGGCTTTTTTCTTTTTAAAAATCCTTCCTAGGAGCATGTTCTTTTCACTAGTGAATGACAAGCATTCTTCTCTACCAGCTCATCCCCAAATAGTCCACCTCATAGGACAGAGCTGTGTCTTGGGTGAAGAATGATAGGAAAATGCACTGCAAGGTGAATGCTGCCAGTTTCTTGAAGCTACTAAAAACTAGATGGTGCATTTGGACCTATTTGGCCCGATTATTGTGAAATTCACTGGTTAAATTATATTTTTTATATATTTTATTTTATTTTAAGAATAAAGGAAGAAAATATATTAACACAGAGACATCCGTTTACAAAATAGTGTAAGAACAATACAAACAATACAGAGTTACAGACAAAGTGGTAGGAAATTAACAACGGTGTTGTATTACTATTCATATCTTCAAAGTGGTTTCTTAGGAAAACAAATGGAGACGTGCAATCATGATCAAACCTCACTTAGGAAAAGTGGTAAAAAACCACAGGTAGGCAAGGAGAGGTGAGGAAATAGAGCCTTGTCTAGAGCCTCTCATGGAACTTAGCCCTCGCCCTACACTCTGGTTTTAGTCTCAGGGACTTCTAGTTTCCAGAGTGGTCCAGGAATAAGCTTCTGTTCTTCTGAGGCAGCAAGTTGGTAGTAATTTGTTTTACAGCTGCAACAGGAAACGGAAATTCTTTACTAGTTAAGTGTAAATCATTATTAATGCCAGCTAATATGGATTCAGCATGGTGTGCCAGTGGTGGTTACTGTGACAACTCATCCATTACTCATCAAATTCCTATGAGCACTTAGTATAGTTTTATTGAATTTAATTTTGAAGAATTATTCATTTGCATTACTATTATTCTTTGTTATTCTAAATATGGCACATTTAGAAGAATGTAGAAAATATGAAGTGCACAATTATTTACACAAATTAAAAAGCGGACACACACATAGACAGCTCCCTTGTAACATAAATTAAGCATTCCTGAAACCACAAAGGCACATGTTATGACTTCTAGCAAACCTGCTAGAGCCAACCACTGTCACAGTTTTCACAATTCTTTGTAGGGTTTTATCATGTGCATGTGAGTTCCTGAATGATAAGATTTAATTTAAATTGCTTTCTATATAAATGGAATGATGGTATATGTATTCCTTTGTATCTTGCTTTGTTTGTTAATAACATTTATAAGGTTCCTCTAGTACATTACGTGTAATTGAATGATGTACACATCTTATAAAATAAAACAGTGTTCATACTAGCAATGACAAATTTAAAGGGTGATTGTGAAAGTGGTGGTGTGTGTTTATAATCCCAGCACCCAGAATATTGAGGCAGTAGTTTGCTAATAGTTCTAGGTCACCAAGGCCACAATTGTGAGTTCATGTACAGCCTGGACTACACAGTGAGATTTTTTTCTCACAAAAAAGCCAACAAAACCAGAGACAATGAAAGTTTACATTGTAAGAAATTTATTACAGTAAAAGACACTGTCAGGCTAGAACTGAGTAGCGACCGAGACCACCAGGACAGGCAAAATCAAAGCAAAAAGTGAAACCTTTATTTCGGGCTAGGTGCAGCCTGGCCAAGGGCAAAAAACCATTGGCCACAAACAAAGGAAGGGGCCTACTTTATAGGCCATTTTAGATATGCGAGGGGGAAATTCCACTGAGGCAGGTGGAAAATTTAAGTTTCTCAGGGGTGATTGGTGGGTCTGGTGCCTCTGGGGGAGGGATGCGCAGGAGGACATCAGCATGCTGCTGATTTACAGTCTCATTGTCTGTAGAATTTCAAGGTTTCCTTTTTGCATGAGAACTAGGCCTGGGAGCCATCATGATACACAGGTTTGCTTTAGTCTCTTGAGCTGAGAGAGGGCTTTTCTGTCTGAACAGACTGCTTGTCTGTCCAAGTTTTTCTCCAAGTTGGGCATGATACAATGTGAGGGACATAACAGACATTTTCATTAATCTCCCTCAAAATATTTCTTCTCACTTCAAACACATGTATTCCAATGGTTCTTCTCAATTTTTTGAAGCAATTCTGGAAGTCCCCTTTAGTGAGAGTCTTTCCAGGTGTGATAAAAAATCCAGTGAATGCTAATGCCAAGTATAGGAATGTGGGCTCCTAAAAATATTACAGTGTCCTGGTCCATTACACTCAAAAGACCTGGCACCGTGTGACTTCTGACTCTTTCTCAAAGTAAAAATGATTGTGAAAGCTGAACATTTCAAACTGACTGAGGGCAGCAAGGCATCCACACAGCACTCCAACTAAAGACACTCACAGAACAGGACTTCCAGACCTGTTTCAGAAAATGACAACAGCGTCTGTATACTCAGAGAGAGGGGGAGTAACCTGAGAGATTAACTGCAATGTCTTTCACTGTAATATTTTTTTCAATATTTAAACACTCATGATACTTTTCTAACAGACTTTGTTTTGGTATTTTCACAGTTAGTCTATATATAATGTTCGTAAGGTCAGTGTTGAGCACATACACTTGCACAATTACATAAAAAATTTCCTTGTGTCATACTCCCAGAGATGAAATTTGCAGGTCAGCAAGGATACATATTTAATTTATTCTCTCTGCATTAGGGTTGTTATGATTAAAATTCTCCCTGAAAATGTACGTACTTCACAGAACATTAGCATCAGTCTCTCATCAATATTTTTCACTTTTTTCAAAAGTAGCTTTGTGATGACATCTTGTTTGCACGTTCATTTGCATATTTTTCCTGCAAATCAGGTGGAGAATCTCTTCATATGTTTGCTGTTTCCTTTTTATTTTTGTGAAAGGCTTATTTTTGTTTCTTCTATTGTGTGGTTTGCATTTTTCTGAATTTTTAAAATTTCCTTAAGTATCTTGGATATCAGGTTTTCAGGGTCTGATGGTTTATTAATGTCATTTCTTATTCTGTGACATCTTTTAACTTATAAGATTTTCATTAAAAGATTCACAATCTTAGTGTCATCAACAATATTTTACTTTATACCTAGCAGAAATATGTGTGGGGTGTGTGTGTGTGTGTGTGTGTGTGTGTGTGTGTGTGTGTGTGTGTACCCTGTCTTTAGTGTGTATTGTTTCAGCTATGGCAGGTCATGGTGTTACTTATGATCTTATTTCTTAACTATGTATCATTATGCCTTTCTAATTTATCTCTATAACTTAGTAAGAGTTGAAAATCTATGTTGCATGAAGTATGAGTTCAAAATATTTTTTTGGAAAAAGAGAACTCATTTTTCCAAATACAGTTGAATAACAACTTAATCTTGTACCTAACTATTGGAAAGAAGGACTCAGATTGAAATAAGAAGTTATGCCTATCTCTTCTGTGTCTCTCTGAATTGTTACTTCTGGCTTTTATCTCCATCCATGGGTGCAAAGATAGCAGCACATGATTTCTCAAATTGTAAAGTACTTGCATTTATACTTGAATCAATGTACAAAGTTTTTCAATACCATCTTGACTTTGCTTAAACATGTGAAATTCCATATAAATTTCAAAATTATGTTATATCCCTAGCAATGGTTTAGTCTGTTACTGAGGTTACATTTAATTCATTATTTTTTTCTACTAGGTTCTTTTAAAAGACAATTTACGTTCGTTTTGAAACATTTTTACTATGTAGAGAATTTTTAGTTGTCATTTTCTATTCAATCTCTTCCAGATATTTTTCTTTCTGTTTAACTTCATGCTTCCCTTAAAGAAACTGCTCACGTTCTCTCCAGTGCTCCTTTAAATGTAATTTTTGAATTTCTCTAGTTGCTGTCCAAATGCTTTCTTTGTACTTGAGATTGATCATGTTGCCTATGATGGGCATGGGTGACTTGACCTTTGTGTTTATTGTTCTCGGGGTTCTCTTTACTTCTGAATCTGTGGCTTGCTATCCTAGTAACACTGGAAAGCTCTCGGCCATGTTTGCTTTCTTCTCCATTTCTTCTTTTGGAGCCCTAACTACATTTAGAGTGAATCTTTTCACATTTCCCTGTACAACATCTTTAGCTACTGTGCATCTATCATTTCTTCCATTCTTTGAATGTCTTTGTGGTGGAGTTCGCTGAATTTTTATTGAATGATTGCAAAATCTCTAATTCTTTTTTTCTGCTGTGTCTATGTTCAAACTTTTGTTCAGACCATTAAAGGAATTTGTGATCATTAACATTGTGCTCCTTAATTACATAATTTTTCTCTCACTTTGTTAATGATCCTCATTTATCTGCAGAAAATCCACACGTGTTCCTGTGTGCTGATCATTTTTCCACGTGCTCTTTCTCACCCGTCTAGATCCTTTGCTTTTACTGGTCTTGTGTGAGTGTGCCAACATTTGATATATCCTATAATTGCTGTTTGCTTTATCTCTTTAAAATACGGCTTTTTCCTGTTTTTTTTGTGCAACACATAATGCATATTCTTTGTGCCAGACAATGTTTAAGAATAATGCTAGTGGAGATTGATATAGCAGTATTTGTGTTTGGCAATGTGCATACTTCTTTTATACTACAGTGTTTACAGTGAGCATTGGTTCAGGGCAGTTGTAGGTCAGCTAGATGTGGGCCTTGTTTTTCTATCACTGCCTTCAGGGCTTGACAGAATCGAGTCTCATCAGTGAGCTTCTGCAAGGGCCCTGTTCATTACTGAAGCCCTGGAAAGCCATGCATTTGTCTCAGTACCTGTAATGCCCTCTGACTGTGTTCCAACAGACTCTTCACCTCTGGGTCACATGGGCCTTTCCTCCTTTGTGCTCCTGTTCCTATCCTCCCCACCCCCCACCCCCATTTTGATTTGTACTCAGCTCAAGGCACTTGGTAAAAAGGCAGGAGTTATACCTGGACTCCAGGCTCTGCTGCACACTCTCAAACCTTGGATGCTATGCCAGTCTGCTCCAACAAGGGTTCAAGGTATTTCTTTCTTTCTTTCTTTTTCTCTCTCTTTCTCTCTTTCTTTCTTTCTTTCTTTCTCTCTTTCTTCTTTCATCTTATTCCTTCATTTATCGCTCTCTGTTCTGGATATGACTCCCAGTCCTATGCTGTAAAAGTGGTGAAGGGAAATTTCTTTGCCACATTTCATATCTTGGAAAGTTTTCAGAGTTCCCCTATTTGGCATAATATTAGTTTTGCACTGATCCTATGTGCCATTTACTGTGTTGAAACATGTGCCTTGTAGGCCTTATTTGTTCCCTTTTACATCAAAATGATTTTAATTTTATTGATTGTATATCCTCAATAGACCATTATTCAACCCAGAAATAGCTTGAAATCCTGAATTTGTAGCAACAGGGAGAAAAGTATACGCAGGGAATAGACCCGTCTCAGAAAAACAGATATGACATGCCACATGTGCTTAGTGTTTCAGAAAGTGGTCGTTAGAGGCCATGGATAGGAGGATATAGGAAGAACAGAGAGTTTGAAAATGAATATTAAGACACTGATGGGAGGATCTGCTTGTACAACTCTGTAGTAAAGCAGAGTAATGATAGTCTATGAGAATTAGAAATTTCAAAGTGAATACAGTAGAAAAGTTTGAAAGCACTCCACACAAAGATATGATAACATTACAGGAGATGCAAATGCTAATTACCCTAATGTGTTATGTACATTTGTCAAGTTTAGTATTGTATTGCAATGGTAAATAAAATTATTATGTAGAAAATAAATATTGAATGCAAAAATAAACACTTGAAGAAAATGATTTCTTTCATCATAAACTAAACTAAAAGAAAGGAACAAAGATCTAAATATTAAAATAGAACTATGTAACTCTTGAAGTCTTGAGATACAGGCAAGGACTCTGAACAGAACTCCAATAGCACAGGAAATAACAGGAAGTCAACGAATGGGATGGTATCAAATTGAAAATCTTCTTCACAGTGAAGGAGATAACTGGCAAAGTGAAGAGACCACCTAGATAATGGCAAAAACATGGCCAGCTATACCTAGGGGAGGACTAATATCTAGAATATATAAAGAAGTAAAAAATTATACCACCCAAAATAAAACATCCAATCCAAAAGTGGGCAACTGAAATGAATAAACACTTTCCAGAAGAAATATAATGGTGAATACACACAAAAAAACTGTTCCATTTCGCTGTTCATTACACAAATTCAAACTAATGCAACACTTAAAGGCCATTGTACTTAAGAAAGAAAGGGTATTATCAAGAAATTAAGTAACAAGAAATGCTGATGAGGCTGTGGTTAAAAGGCAACTTCCTACATTGCTGGTGGGAATGGAAACTATTACAATCAATATGGAAAGCCGTGGAGATTCCTCAAAAAATTGAAACTAGGAAAAAAAAAAACAGAAGGCAAGGCCAGGTGTGGGGGTGCACAACTGTAATCCCAGAACTCAGGAGGCTGATAAAGGAGGATCACCTTGAGTTTGCAGCCAGCCTGGGCCATACAAACAAGTTCAAGGCCAGCCTGCACTACATAGTGAGAACCTGTGTCAAAAAAAGTAAAAAACCTGAAACTAAAAATTCTATTTGGAAGTTTTGTTGTTGTTGTTGTTTTGTTTTGTTTTGTTTTGTTTTTTGTGGTACTAGGGATCGAAGTCAGGACCCTGCGCTTGCTAGGCAAGCGCTTATTCCACTGAGCTATAGCCCCAGCCCCTAAAAATTCTATTTGATGCAGCTCTTCCCTTTCTAGCTACCTTCCAGAAAGGGTGAAAGACATCACATTACAGTGGTATGTGCATACCAACATTTATAGCAGAACAGCTCATAATAGCTAAGACTTAGAAGATGCCTATGTGCTCTTCAACAGATGAATGGATACCCAAATGTGAATCTGTACATAACAGAATATTACTTTCAGATAAGTTATGAAATGTGCAGTTTAGGAACACACAAAAGAAATGTGGTGAGGAATGTCAGAGGAGAAGTTCCATTGGGTAGAAAGACTGAGGGATTCTGATAGTGTCTTTTGCTTTGATCGGGGTGGCAGTTACAATGATGCTTACATCTGTACAAACTCAAATCTGTGTACACCAGAGATCGCTGTACACTGTTGTATACAGAGTTGATCTCTAGCACATTATTTTTTAAGGCTGTGTAGCGCTTGGAAAGGGCACAGTGTTAAAAAAAACATTATAGAAAAAATCCTTCCTGTCAAGTTTATGAATGAACGAAGGTAAGAATCAATCTGAAGGTTATGCTTTCTACCAATTGAACAAAGGAATCAACAATAATGTTGTCATAGAAAAGTACAGAAGCTCCTGTAAACTTCTCACACACAGAAAGCAACATTTCATGACCATGAGCATAGGAACAAAATTGTTTTATCCTGAGATAAGATTCTAAAGTAGGTACCATTACTAAAAGAAGCAAACCATAAAATCACCATGCCGAATTAAAAATACAATGAAATAAAACTCTAGAGATTACTTTTATTGTATATTAGTTCTTCATTAACTCACCTTTGTTCAAGTGACAAAACAGTGTTTAAATGTCTGCAAATAAAAATGACGCCTGGCACATGGTACACAACAGTTATCCCTGCAATTAGGGAGGATGTGACAGGAGGGTCTCAAGTTTCAGTCAAGCCTGAGCAACTTGTTTCAAAAGTTAAAAACTATGAAAGGACCAGGATGCATCTCACTTCAAAGGCACTGCATTCAAGCTCCAGTAGACAAGGAAAACAAAGGGAAAACAGCTCAGTTCACCTATAAGAGGCCTTATGGGGGATCAGCGCACACAAGAAATCTGATGTTAACTGTGACAGAAAAAATAAATGCATTTATATAAATTATGTCAAGATTTCAACTGTTATTTAATTAATCAAAAACAGAAATTAAATTTTCATTAAATTTTAATTCTGATTGTGCATAATGATGTTTAATATAATGATGTCTACACTGTATTTTCTATATTATGGAACAAAGTAAAATAAAATTTCATAACAAAATTGTAGAATAACAGTAGTTAATACAGTGCATATTGTTTAAAATAGATACTCAGACTACCAAAACTTGGACCCCAAAATTCTTTCAACCAGTATTGGTATAAACCTTTCTTCTCAATGAACTCACAGAAACTAATAGCATATCTATCTTGTATTCATTTCTTTTCACTTTCTTTTTTTTATATATTTTTCATTTTAAAGAAAATACTACGAAAAAAGAACAATAGCAAAATACAAACAACACAAAGCAAGGACATTGAAAACGATACAGGGTTTCAAACTAAATGATAGTGATTAACAGTGGTCGGCATATTACATATTGTTGTCTTCAACGAAGATGCTCAGATTACCGGATGTAAGAATGTATTGATCATCATTGAAGAGAATAAGAAAATAGTATTTTTAAAGAACATCAGAGATAATACATAGTGTCACTAGGCAGCATTGCAGGAATTCACCAATGGTTGTTATGCTGTAAATTGATGTCATCACATAAATTTCTCAGATTACCAGACACAAGGGTGTATCTTTCCCCCTTCTGCCATACTAGTCCCTCTTTCTTTTGAGCGATTTCTTGCCATTTCACTATATCTATTGTACAATTTGGACCTTATTGACTCAGTTTCTCACACCAGGGAGACAATACCATGTTTACACATGTGAGTCTGATTTGCTTCACCCATTTGACTATTAAAGTCTCACATTTATAATTCTGAGTAGCACTCCATTGTATATGTATAAAAAGATATCTTTGTTATCCATTCCCCAGTTAATGGGAATTTGGGTTGTTTCCAAGATTTAGCTATGATAAATTGTGCTGCTATAAAAATGGGTGCACATATATGACTGTGCTATGATATTTTTAATTCTCTGAATAAACACAGAAGGAGAAATGCTGGGTCAAATGGAACATCTAATCATAGTTTTTTGAAGAAACTCAATAGTGATTGCCACAGTGGATGTACCAGTCTTAACTCCCACCAACTGCAGAGAGGTTTACTTTTCCCCACTGCCTCTCTAGCATTTGTTATTGCTTGTTTTCTTCATGATAGTCATTTGTTCTGGGATAAAATGGAATCAGCATCTGTCAGAAGATGAATGATGTTGAACTGTTTTTATATATTTATTTGCCATTTGTATTTCTTCATCTGGAAAGTTCATATTCATCCATCTCAGATGACTAATTTTGTATCAGCCTTTGAATTTGGGGAGCCTGATTTTTTAAAAAAAGTTTTTAAATATTCTAGATATAATGCTTTTGTCTGAGGTACAATTGACTAAAATATTCCCACTCTATGGGTTGTCTTTTCATTCTGTTAGAGATTTCTTTTGTTGCAAAAAGCTTTTGAATAAGATGAGATCCCAGTTGTTGATTCATTGAAGTACTTCGCATGTGGTTGGGGTTCAGTTCGTGAAGTTTCTTCCTTCAGCTAAGTCTTCAAGATTTCTACTGACTTTCTCTTCCAGTAGATGCAGTGTTTCTGTTTTACTATTTAGATGTTTGATCCATTTTTACTTCAGTTTAGTGTGTAGTGATGGACATGAGTCTAGTTTTAGTCTTTGGCATGTGGGAAACCAGTTTTTTCCAGCACCATTTATTAAAAAGGCTATCTTTCTTTCACTGAACATGTATGGCCCCTTTGTCAACGATAAGGTGGAAGAATGTGGTGGTAGCTCTGTCTGCATTTTGTAATCTATTCCACTGATCAACAGGTCTCCTTTTTTTTACAGTACCATGCTGTTTCAATGGTCAACTTCTTTGGTTCTCTGCAGTCATTTTAAAACCTCCCTCTGGCAAGGGAGTCAGTTTGACTCTATAGCATTTGCAGTGATGAGCACTTTGAATGCTCATTAAATCTTGGTCAATTTTAGAATAAGAGGAAGGGCTTGACTGGTTGTTTTCTATTCTAAACCACATCTAGCAAGAGAGTGGGGGTGAAATGAAGGCAAGGTCTGAAGTAAGCAGCCTAAAAATGCACAAAAACAAGGGGCATAACATATGGAGGTACAGAGTAATCCTGTGAATGGTGTCCTCAGCCTTCACATATTTATGGGCTGGTCAGCGTCCAGAGTAACCAGAGCAGGGCTTTGAGTGCATCATCTCTTCACAATGAGCTTAAAAGCAGTTGGCTGCTCCTGGCAAACTCCCAAGAAATCATCTGGATGGGCTCTTATAACTATGGAATGATGGATGTAAAGCTGGACTTCTGAAACATATACAGGTAGTTAACATGCACCTGGATTATGTGTGTGTGCAGGTGTGTCTACAGGTATGACTAGATTTTTAGGTAAACTTCATGGAGCTGGTTACAATCTGTTCCCATAACAATTCTACAGCTTTGTGGCCCATATTATATATACATCTGCCAGTTTTTAATATATCCGCTGCATATGCAGGCCCATTTTCATTGCCAGTGATCAAAGGTAGTCTGTATCTAGAAATGATTCCTTACAGCAGGAACTTGCAAACTTTTGTTATCTTCTCAATACAGATAGGGAGTGTCATGACCCAGCCTGAGTTGCTGCATATAAGCACCAATAGATATCTGTACCCCTTGAAAGACTTTACATTACTGTTTTTAAGGGGTGATATTTCTCAATATTTTCATCATCTATTAATACAACTTTGGAAATATACTTTCACTTGGAAATAATTTAAACTAGTGAATCCATGTATGACTGTTCTGAGGAAGACTTCTTGACCAAGCTCTTGCTCTTCTTGGGTGACCATAATTCAATGATATTTCTCCTTACAGTGGATAAGAAATGAGAAGAATCACTGCAGTTGAGAACCATCCCATGGAGCCAGTGAAGCTGTAGCTGAGGCTGCATTGAAACTGAACTTCTCTTCTTCCTAATCCCATCTTCTATACTCTATCTGTGTATTAATATCAGGAGAAATTCTTAATAAGCAACTCATATGCACATGTTCATCTCAGAATCTGGTTCCTAACGAATCCAACCAGCAGTTAACTATACATGGAGAGGGCTGAAAACCAAGATACTAATACTGTTTAGTGGATGGGAGACCCAGATGGCAGCATGCGCACAGTGATGGTCAAAGGGGGATGCATATACTTGGCACAAGGAATGATGCCATTATTATTTTCTCTGCTGCTCTCAATTGCTAGGAACTCCCCAAGACTGCCTTTCCACTACAGTACCCATCTTTCTAGCACTCTGAGATTTCATTGCTAAATATTCACAAGTGCTTCTTATTAGGAAAGAAAGGAACTGAGCTCCACAGAGGACAGACTTTTATTTGGGGTTAACACCTGAGATAGACCCCTGGCAACCCAACACCAGAGGAGTCCTCTCATATAGGCTGAGTGAGAATGTCTTGAGTCCTGCTTATTTTGTAAACTTGACCCATTGGAATGCTGTGCTATGTGTGTTCATCATCTGGGGCTAATTGTTTTAACAGGGGTCCATAAGTCTTGTCCATTCATTGGGAATGTCAGATTTGCTTCTCTCATTTTTGATTCTTAACAAATCCCCATAATATTTAGTCTGAAAATAGTCATAATCTGGTCAAGATGGCAGTCTTCTAAACTCTTTAGCTCTTCTCCAAGGAGTCAGCTTTGATGGATGGGTGTTACCATGCTCTTTCACTTGAAATTTTCCCCTACATATGAAGTGATCTTATTTATCCCTTTTGATCATTTTTGGTTTGAAGTTCACATTGTCTGCAAACAGAATAGCTACCCCTACTATTTCTTGGTTCCTGTTATTTGGAAATGCCCTCAGTTCACCAGTCAATTGAAGCAAATTGGCAGAACTGATCAAGAAACAAAATCCAACAATATTCTGTAAACAAGAAACATGTTTAACTCAACAGGAAATTTACAGACTGAAAAGCTAAGGACGGGAAATAGCATTTCTTCTTTAATTTCATCTGTGACCTACTGGGTGATCAGATGGCTGTTACTGAACATGTATGTGTTTATGGAGATTTTGTGGTTCCTTTTGTCATTAATTTGCAATTTCACGGCCCTATGGTCAGATAGTATACATGGTATAATTTCAATTCCTTTGTGTTTAGTTAAGCATGTTCTGTGGCCTAGTATGTTGTCATTTTGAGAATGTCCAATGTGCACCTGAGAATGTATTCTGATTTTGTTTAATGGAACACTCTGTAAACAACTACTAAGTGTATTTGTTCACAAATTTGATTCATTTCTATTGTTTCCTAATTTTTTGTCTAGGTGATTTATCTCTTCTTGCCAGTGGGGTATTATGTCCCTGTGTTATAGTTGCATTATTGGTTATTTGTATTTTCATGTCTGTTAATATTTATCTTATATAGTTGTGGGCTCCTGTATTTGGTGCATGTATGTTCATTATTGTTATCTCTTCGTTTTCCACTGAATATGTAGTGACATTCTTTATCTCTTTTGATTATATTTGGCTTCAAGTTCACATTGTCTGCAAACAGAGTAGCCTCCCCTACTATTTCTTGGTTTCAGTCACATGGAATATTACTTTCCATTCTGAGGTTTTCAGTCTGTGAATTTCCTTTTGAGTTAAATGTATTTCTTGTCTACATCGTATTGTTGGATTTTGTTTCTTGGTCCATTTTCCCGGTTTGCTTCTTTTGATTGGTGAATTGAACCCATTTATATTAATGATTATAACTGATATGTTTTGGCTTATCTTTGTCATGTTATTTTGCTGGTGTTGGATTCCCGCTTTTCCCATCTGTTTAATTGCTTGCCCTGCTTGTTGGCTTCCTTCTATCTGTGTTCACAAAATTGTGGTCATTCTTATCTCTTTCTCAAATATCTTTCATTCAGTACTTTTTGCAGGGTTTGTTTGGTGGTAAAGAATTTCTTCAGTTGATTTTTGTCATGAAAATATCTTATTTCTCCACTAACTTTGAAAGATAGTTATGCAGGGTATATCAGTGTGGGTTGAAAGTTGTTTACCCCCAGGAGTTGAAATACTTCACTCCAACCTCTTCTTGACTTGATAAGTTGTGTGGAGACTTCTGCCATGATTCTTGTGCCCTTTCTTGTATACATGATCTGTTCACTATCTTTAATAGCTTTTCATAATCTGTTCTTGTGCTGAATTTCTGGAATCTTGATTATTGTATGTCTTGTTTTAGATTTATTTTATTTAAGGGTAACTAGAGTTCTATATACCTCACTTAACTCTATGTCAGTTTCTTTTCTCATGCTCAGGGAATTTTCTACTATTACTTCAACCAATAGTCTTTTTACATCTTTTATGTTCACTGCTGCTTTTTCATTGAATCTATCAATCTTTTATTGTTTGTTTTGCATCATCTTGCAGTTCTTGAATTATTATTTCTTGGTTCCTTGTTACATTTAAGAAATCATTCCTTTCATTTTTGCTAGTTACAATATTATCTTCTAGGTCTGAATGTCTATGTTCAGTTTCCTTCAAGTGGTTTTGCCATCTTTCAGTGGCATTTTTAATTTCCTGCATATCTGTTTGAATCTGTTTCATGCATTCTAAGTTTTTCCTATGTTGTTCATTCATGATTTTTCATCATGTTTTCTATCATCCTCTATTTTTCATTCTATGTCTTCTTTAATGTCTTTTTTTTTGTACCAAGAATTGAACTCACAACCTTGCACTTGCCAGAGCAGTGCTATGCCACTGAGCTATATCCCGGGGTCTACATCTTCCTTAGATATGCTCAGCAATTCTTTCGTTATGTTTCTCTGTTCTTTTTTTACCCAAGAGATTATTTGTGATTGGATTTCCTCTCTAGCCTCCTGGAGTTGTTTCTTTACTTCAGTTGCTATCATCTTTACTTCAATCGCTATCATCAGTTGCTTGGATGTCCTATCCCTATCCTCGAGGCTCCCAATATTCCCAATATTGTTCCCCAAAGAGAATAAGTGAGCACAGCAGATACGAATCCTAGCTACAGTAGTAAATTTAGCAATAACGATAGCATCAAGCAAAATTTCAAAATTGACAAACTGTGGTATAAGTATTGATTTTGTAATTTACACCATAGAAGGAGATTCTATTGTTATATACCAGAACCAATTATGAATTAGGAGTTTTTATGCAAAATATTTCCTCTTCTTGTTAGAGTGTGTTTACCCTCAGTTCATCTGGCTGAGCTGGCAACTCAGAACAGAGCACTTGGCCTGCTGGGTGCCCTTGAGACCCTGGTGCTTTTCACAGTGCAGTTGGATGGACCAAGTACTTGGCTTCTCGTGCCAAGCTGTGTCTGTGCGCTTCCCATGGTGTAGGGGGATGAATCACGCACCCATGTTCCTCTGATTACTGAGTATAAGTGCTTCCCACAGTGTTGGAGAAATGCTTTTAGATCTGCTTATTTTTTTCATTTCAGAATTTCTGTTTAAAAATTTCACACTTCTAAGTTAATTTTGTGCTGTTATTTTTCCCATGCAGAGACACTGGGTAAATGTCCACAGGTCTCTTAAAAGGGGAACGCAGGGAACATAGTTATACTGTCCAAGATCTGCAGGGTCCTTAACCATAGGAACCCATCTATCTCAACTTCTAGGTTAGGAGCATAAAGTTAGCTCAGATCAAGATTAGGGATGGGAAATATTATTGGGCTTACCTCTCAAATTCGTGGAAAGTATCCTTGATTCCATCTGTTTGTTTTCTCCTCATTACTTTTGAACCTATTACTAGTTTAGAACTGTCCTTGAACGGGTTGCACAGCCTACCTTCCTGATAGTGCTGTTCATTGCTGTAAATATATCTGCTTGGATTCTAAAGATTACTAGGCAGAACCAGCCCTCTATAGAACCACAACTATCACCTCCCATCAGAGAGTATAGGTCTCAAAAATCATGTTCCTCTCCTCTGCCCTAGCCACCACAGAGAGACTAACACTGAATAACATCCTGAAATTAGGCAATATGTATTTCACCAGTGCATATTCTTTTTGTAAAAATTTTTGTAGTAGTTCATCTTTGCAGTGCATAATGACTCTATCTCGTAGGGAAGTATTACCTGCATATAACACACTTTAAATAGCTTTTCATCCCCTTTTCCTCCTCACCCCGCACTTCATCTCTTGGCCCCGTTCCCATTTGGAAAAGAACTACCTTCCTATTTCCTATTATCTATCATTTGTTTTGCTCTTTACTTATATTTCAAGTTTACCTTATAACAGAAACTATGTAATATTTAAGCCTGTGTGATTTATTTTGCTTAAAATTATGGTCTCAAGGTGCTTCCATTTTGCCACATGTGACTCACGTTGATCCTTCTTTTTGGTAGCTTGCTATGCTATTCTGTATAAATATCACTTTGTCTTTACCCATTCATTTGTTGAGTGGACATATAGGCCACTTGGAAGATTTAGCCATTATGAATTGTCCTGCTGTAAACATGGATGTGCATTTGTCCCTGTAATCTATTATCTTTAACTCTCAGGAAGATACTGAGAAGGACAAGAGCTGGGCTGAGTCACCAGTCCCCATCTCAGTGCTTTAATTATACTTCTAACAGCTCAGAACTGTATTTTAGAGATTGGAAGTAGATGCTATACACACTTAGATTTCAAACGTGCCTGAAAATTTGTACCTTCATTGTAAAGCAATTGTAGGGATTAAGAAACAAATCCAAAATCAAAACATTACTTAAGTATAAAAATTTTATACTTTCTCTGACTTAAGTCTTAGGCTTTGATACCTCATTGTGTTAAGTGATATCATTTGTACAAACCATGAGAAAATCCATCATCTTACAACCAATTTCATTTTCATAGCTGTTATTCCTAATATTACAGTTTAAATTTCCTTGTTTTGTAATTTTTTAATTCAAATATTCTCAAGAAAGTAAAACTATAGAATATAAAATAAAATGTATGTTTACTTTTTACTGTTTATTTCTACCTATTTTCCCCCAAAACACAGAAGCATAACAGTTTCTCATTAAATTTTTAAAAGTATTTCATTTGTAAATATGTTGTTTACATATATACTTGTATAAGTATGTAAATATGTATGTTATAAGTAATTCTCAGAAATATATATATGTGTGTGTAATCTATATATGTGTAGTATATACATATATATGTATTAACTCTTAGGGGCATTTAAAATATTTTATTTTAATTTTACAATATACTGAGGAAAAATCTGTATTAGGCCAAATACCAATGTCAGTTTTTTACCTTAATTCCAATATCAGCATTACTAAAATTGACATTGTCAAGCTTATATTATGACATTTAATTAACTTTCAATTTTTTCATATTTTTTATTTTAAAGAGAAAAAAGTAAAAGTGATACAGAATTTCAAAACACAATGATGGGAAATTTTTTTTGCATTTTACAGTAAAGAAAAATAATAAAAACAATGCTAAAATTTCTAAACAAGATTGTAGAAGAGTAATAATGGTTAGTATATTTCATATTACTATGTTCAAAGTAGTTGCTCTGATTAGAAGATATATGCATGAAAAATTGATATATAGGCATAAAACTTTTCTTTCAGTGAGCTAATAGCAATTAATAGTAGAACATCTTAACTATCCAGAAAAGTCAATGACCCTTTTGTATACATATACTACTGCAAGTGTTTATTTCCTAAAAGAAAACACTGTCAAGACACATGCATTTGTTCTATCTAATTTGGAAGAGAACTTGATATTATCCAGAAAGCACTTTTTGTTTGCAAACTTTGCTAAAAGCAAGTGAAAATCACATGTAAACCATTGGCACAGAAAATATGCCCAGTCATTTACTCAAAATCTGTCATTTTCTTAAAAGAGGATCTAATCTTACCTAAAAATTTCAAGCATTGTTACTATAGCTACACTAAGGGCCATACCAGGCCCTAGTACTCCCAATGTTAAACTGCCATATTCCAACAAGGCATGAAAAGTGAAATGTTCATTATTTGTTTCCAGACTTTGAATTTTTCTCCTCAAATTATTTATCTCCACATTCTTTGCTTCAGATTCCTTCTTACATCCTTCTTCAAGCAAATCTCTTTGGGTCTAAAATGAATGAGTACAAACAGAGAAGTAAATAAAATTTTAATAATATTTCTCTTTTAAGACATTTTAAAACCAGGGGAAATGTATTTATATTATTGCTAAGAAGTTTTTCCAATTATATGAAATAATTTAAAATAATAACAAATAATATTATCTGAATTGGGCAAGATAGCATGAGAACAAGCATAGTTTTACTTTTTTATTATTATTCATTCACCACCCATCCCTGCTACGCTGTGGTATGAGAACAAATTCTTTATGCTCTCACCAAAAGAAATCCCATTGTTCTGCTTGCACAGATTCTCTGTTTCCCTTGGGCAGTGTGACCACCATATCATGGGCATAGTGGAAGCTTATTGATTATCCAGTTCTACAGCTTCCCAAAGGTAAGAGGAGAATTGTTTTTGTGCCAGATTATAACTTGGACAAGCTGTTTGCATGTGGTGTTAAGATACGGATCTAAAACATCCTTCAAAATACTCATACGAAAGGAGATTGGATCATGAGTTCTGTACACATCAGGGCATTTATCCATTGATGATTTCAGCAGGAGGATGTGCTGCTGTTAGTCTGCTGGGCCTGGTTGGAGGTGGGCCACTGGGATTATGACCAAAATGGGATCATTCTTGTCCCTGGATCCTCTCCTCTCTGTCTGCTTCCTGAGTGACACTGCTTGAGCAGCCTTATCTCTGCCAAGCTCCTATGCCGTCCTGTGTCTGCCCTGGAGCCAGATTACCATGCAATGTTAGGGATTTTGTCCCATGTACAGAAACCCAAACACACCCCAAACTCAGACAACTAGAGACAACACTAGTGACTTTAGAAGTTATCACTTCCTTCAGCTTTTAATTGTGGACATGATATTTTTATGTCAGCAAGGATTTACTTTGTGGCCTTGGTGACAACACTGGTATTATAGATTTTGTTAATGCAACCCAGTTGCTGCTGACATAGACTAAGCTGGCTAAAAATTCTGTTTGTTTAGGTACTGGTTAATTAGGCCCTCGTGAGATCATATTATAAAATTTCAAAACACAAATACTTTCATATTCTCCAAGGAAATATAGAAGTTAATATAACTTGAATTTTCAGAGTCTGAATATGGAGCAAAATTCAAAGCAGACACCTTTAAAAAAATAAAACAAAGGATTCTGGCTTCAGTGAATTTGTGGCACCAAATTCCTGTGGATCTTCCATCTATGATCTGGCCCTAACCTTCATCATCTTCCAAAGTATTAAAGACACGTGGAATTGCTAACCAAGGGCACACCCACCTTCAATAGATGTTCAAACATGTGTTTCTGATCTCTCAGGATGTTTTCTTTCTCCATCTTCCGCTTCTTTTCCAATTGTTCAAAATTTTCCCTCAGAGTCCTCACTTGAGCTGCTCTCTTCTGTTCTTCCTCCTGTACTTTTTGTCTTAACTGTTCCCGTTCCTTCTCAGCTGCCTCCTTTTTGGCTGTCTCAGCTGCACCAAGAAAGTTTCAGAGAGGGAAGAAAGAAAGAATTGAAAACCAATTTCTGTCTTCCTGAGCTTAGAGATGAAATCAAATCTGAAAGGAAATCATTGAACTTATGCAAGTCCATGACACCCCCAGCACAGTTAAGGTGATGGGATAGGCCCTGTCCGTACAACTAACACAACCCAAACTCCTTGTGTTCTTTTCACATTCACAGAGGAAGGATGCTACCAGTTTGTTCAAGAACTTCTTCTAGGATCTCTAGAGTCACTGCAGGAATCTGCTCACCCCTGGGAGCTGAGTCTTACCCTCATACCTGCTATGGCCTTCATGCGATCAGTGAGAGCTTTATCTGACTGCAGGATGGATTCCTCTATTGCTGCCTGTGACTGCAGGAACATCTGGAAGACCTCCTGTCCCTGTGGATCCAAGAAGGAATAAAAACTCACTTACCATCAGGAGAATATTTCTGCAAAATAAATATATGCATGTTATTTTGCTTCAGGACTACATTGTATAGCAGCTCTCAATAAAAGGCTCAAGCTCCTCAATGTAACCGAGACTCTCCAAGTCTCCTACTTGCATCTCCCTCCCTCCAGCCATCTCCCAGGTCTCCTTCCAGCGACCTGCTCTAGGTTCCAGCTAGTCAGAACCAGATGCACTTGTAAAAACCACAATCTCTGTTGATTTCATGTTTGCCTTCCAATAAGAAATGCAGGCTCAACATTGTGCTGCTTTGTCCAGATCTCATTGGGTTTATCTCTAACAAAGTTAATTATTCTGTCAGGGCTACTCAGTTCACCAGTCTAAAATGCCCACAAAATAATGTATATAACTTAAAGCTACTTGGAGAACTACATCAAAAAGTCATAGACCACTTATTACTAAATTAGTCAGCAGTATCAGTTAAATACATGGTAGCTGAGCCATTCTGAGGTTTATATCTCCCATTATCACAGGTTCATAAGTGATCTCACAGAATATACATGTACATGTCTATTTAATGGATCCTTTCTTCTGGTTATGCTTGAAAGGAAAAACTAACCAAACCATGTGAATCTCTAGCATTAAGAGCACTAAGTACATTGCAAGTCATCATAGATGATGACATGAATAAATATTTTCTGCTTCCTGAGTTCCTGCACTGCTTGTGGTTTCGTTAGGTATTGTGTTGCTTACTTTCCTTTCATTGCTGAGACAAAGTACCTGACACCCAGAATTAAGGAAAGAAAGGTATAGTCAACTCTCAGTTTGTAGAAGTTTCAGTCCATACTATACTGCCTCCAAGGAAGAGTGGCACACGCCATAGAGCAACAGTTCATGGCAGCAGGAGACAGGAAAACACCAAGAGCAAAAAGTAGGAGCAGCCTGAGCAAGCCCTTTCCTTCCCTCATGTCGTATGAAGGCCACCTGGCCCAGATGGGTGTGGTCCTCACACCAATAGTCCCAGCTTTGGGACGCCAGGAGCCAGCCCCTATGACTGCATGATTCTTTGCAGGGGAATCTAGACAGAAACCATAACAGGAATGAACGTTTCATTCTCAGGGGTATATAATAAATGCAAAGCAGTAAAATATAAAGTGGGTTTGTGGGAGAAGTCCACTGCTCTAGCACATCTCCAGCATGCAAGAGGTCCTAGTCTGGATCCCCTGCCGAAGGGAAAGGGATAAACCCTGCATACTGTTCTCCTGTTTTCTTATTACTCACCACCGGTTCTGGAGAGCCCTTGATGTTACTCCCTAGACTTTCCCGGGCTCCCCTACTCCTCACCTTGACCCCCTTCCTAGGCACTTGGCGATAGTCCTCCTCAATCTTTTTCCTCATTTCCATGTATAGCTGGTGCCCGCCAGGAACAGAGAAAGTTCCTGCTCTAATGTTTTCCATTAATTCTTTTGAAAGTTGATGCAGTTCCCTCTGGCAGTATTGGTAAGATTGCTGTTCATTCTTCCGCAAGAAGTCCTCCTTTTTATTCTTTATTATTTTCTCTAAGGGAAATGTACAGAGGTGTCACCAGGAAAATGTCTCAGAAAGGAAATAACATCGCATAGAACCTGGTAGAAACATCAACCGGTTTTTCATGAGAAAACAATTCGACTTTAGTAAGATGTGTGCTGAATGAGGAATCATACAATTTGACACTGAAAACTTCCTTCCAGACAATGGCAAGCTCTCAAACTTTTCGGGACCTCAAGATCCTTAGCCATGAAAGGAAGTAACTGCATTCTCCAATGTCTATGGTTTCTTAGAGCTGTGTGTCCTT
The DNA here is from genome assembly GCA_004027595.1 of Dinomys branickii. NCBI lineage: Eukaryota > Metazoa > Chordata > Mammalia > Rodentia > Dinomyidae > Dinomys > Dinomys branickii. The sequence goes on from PVLD010004328.1 coordinate 57,038, forward strand.
TGTTTATATCTTCAGTGCCACAATACACAAGAATGAACAATGCCCTGGAAGGATGATCCAGTGAGAGAAACTAAGTTTCTACCGATGGCGCAGGGCACACTGAAAAAACAACCACATACAGGATGAGGAGGGAGTGAACTGCACAGGCTTGCAGTTCACACAAGTATTTACCTTCACTCACTGGAGGTATTAAGGAAGACATTGATATTGATTATGTTTCAGTTACCCAGAGAGAACCTGCAAAATGTGCCTAAAGTTGTTTTTATGTCTGCCTTTTGTTTTTATCTAGAGGTGGCATGTAGTTTTAGAGAGTTCTTTGTCAATGACCCTCCAAAATGCTTACCTGGAAATGAAAACTGAACCATGAGTCATAAAGTCACTTCTAGGCTTAACTCATTAGAGAGAAGATCAAGAAAAGTACTCAATAAGAAACAGTACCACCAGCTGATTCTGGAATTTCCGATTTTCATCCTTGAAGGACCACTCCATGAAGACCGTGATGGCCTCCTTCTCACAGGCCGCGTGCTCGCCCAGCAGCTCCTGGAGCGTGTCTGTGGGGAGGCGCACTCTCTGGGCCATCTGCTCCCTGTAGTGATCGGCTGCCTTCTGCACAGCCGCTGTGTTCTCACGCTGGGCTAGAGTGGTCACCACGTTCTCCACACAAAGCACAGCCCCACTGTTGATGGCATTCACGTAGGTCTCCACCAGAGCCCCCAGCCCTGATCCAAGAATTTTAAGGAATAAATAGAAAGTTACAACTCAGTGGGATCTAAGGTTCTCAAACTACCTTCATAAAATCACTCTCTGTCTCTCTCTCTCTCTTTTTCTTTCTCTCTCTCACACACCCACCCGTGTTCGTACCTCCCGTTTTCACCAGTAGTCTGTTCCTGATCCCTTGTTTCCATTGTTCTCCAGGTCACATTTTTAAAAAATATTTAATATCTAGCTTCATCTAATATGTTAAAGTGTACATGGAAAACATAATTTTCAAATAAAAAAGTTATAGGCAAATACATTATATAAGTGAACTATGAGGTAAGTTACCTCAGAGTATATTTTCTCTTAATTCTGAAGCTTCCGATTGGTTTTCAGGGACTTAGAGGCTAGGATTTCTATTTGGGCTGCTTTAAACTTTTAGAAACATTTCCACCTCTTGTTGCAAAGAATTCACATACAGGGCTCTTTGCATAAATAGTATATATCTATTTTCAAACACTGTTAGTGATTTTCACTAGAAATGGAAGATTTTTTCAGATGTAGAGAAACTACAGACTTTTATAAAAGCTTACAATTTTGAAAAGGAATCTGCATATCTCAATAAATGAGATCATTATAAATGATACAAACTTCTTTATAGAGCATCAATATAGGGATATCATGGTAACATAATTAAAGAAAAATAATCTATACTAATTTTATATCATAGTCAACCTGTATTAGTCCACCTGGATATATGTAAATAACACTCACGTTCTCCTGTGACCAGAATTCCTTCTTTGAGGGTCTTGATCTTTGCATTATTGAACACATAGGAACAGAAGCTGCGCATTTGCTCTTGAAATTTAGGATCCAGTTGGTCTTCTGAGACATTCTCAAGATTGAGGAGGTGATATTTGTCATGTGTTGGCTGATCAAAGAGAAAACATGAGCGATGTGGAAAGAAATTCCTGATGCACTCCCTGGGAGGATTAGATACTTGTGCTTTGGCATGTTCACCTAAGCAATGGGAAAACAGAGTACAATGAGATAGTTTTGGTCCAGGGAGATAAAAAGGGTTTTCCCTAGGAATTGTTTATTTTTGCAGTGTCCTATAGTCATGGAATACCTTTAAAATAAACACTTACTGTGTTCTGTATATCACCAGTGATACAATGCGCAAGATGTTTGGAGATACGTATCACTTCAGTGAACAAGGAAAGCTTGAATGATGTCCCTCAGCCTGATTATGGCACCAAATATGGCAGTATATTAGATATTTTCTGAATGAATAAAAGGTGAAATGTGCATTTCTAGGCTACTCAATCCCTCCTTGAAATCGAATTATGGGACCAAAATGAAGAGAGACTGATAGGGCACAATGGAATAATATTAAAATAAAAATATTAGGACAATAAGAATGCTATCATGATTACTTAAAAAAATCAATTTTGATGTTAAAATATCTTTTTAAAATTTTTTTCACCTTACACTTTTCTTCCTGTTTTTTCTGAATGAAAGTTGATATTAAAAAAACATTACAAATATACAGAGAATAAAATAGAGGTTGTCAGGGGTTAAAGAGAGCAAGAGATATCTAGGTTGGAGGACACAGAGCAGTAGATCCACAGGGTGACCAAGTCCAGAGACCTGCTGTACAAAATGAGGCCAGAGCTAACACAGCTACTGCAAACTTTTCCTGAAATGAGTGAATTTTACCTGCTTTTATCACAAAAAACTGTATAAGATGATAGATGCATTGTCTGCTACATGACAGGAACTACTGTACTGTCTACAGGTATCCCATACCGTCATGTCTGACATCTACACCATGAAGTTTACTTTCTAAAATGTTATCCACTATTAGATTTTAAGATAATCACAACTAGTGTGTGTGATGAAGGACTATGGTTTATGTAACAGACTTTTTGCTGTCTTCCAACTTTTCAATGAATATCTTAAGAAAGCTGCACTAGAAAAAAGAAAGCAAAAGTGAGTAAATCAAAAATCATATTTTCCACAAAATATCCTTGGATCAACACTTATGTAAATAATTGACAAATAATCTGTGAGACACTGATAATTATTTTGATATGATAGCGTGAATCAATATATTAGAGTTAATAGAAATGTGTGTTACTAATATAAAGTAAAAAGAATGTATGGTAATTGAGGCAAGAATTTAACAGGCATAAAGGGAAATGTAAATGCTACCATGGATTTACCTAGAGCATATGGATATTTTTGTATGGTCACTATCAGAAACATATACACCACAATTAGGAAGCTTTATTCCTTCTTGAAACATATAATGTCTAGCTGAGTGAAACAGGCACATGCATAGAGAATTGGTTCTGTGCTGCAATTGAAAGTTTAACAACTCTGCAGGTGACTATTCTAAGCAGAGGAAGCAGATATCAAAATAGCATATGCAAAAGTGACTGGTTTTAGAAATTTGTACCATGCATTGGAATCTAGATGCTAAAATACAAATTCTGTAAATAATCACTTGGTTTGGAGTGTCATGTTTTTCATGTTCTATTATTTTTAAGTAAAATAAAACTCCAGTACTTTAGTTTCCAAACTATACCCTAGTCATGATTTACCAGTTTCAAGTACAAATGGAACCTTAGGAATAGAGAATGTCAGTACATCCACCCTGCAGAAACTCCCCCACCCAGACTTTGCTCTGGTACCTGGAAGCAGCTTCAGGGCATTCTCCAGGTACTGATCTGCTGTGATGGGCTGACCTCCCAACTTCAGCTCCAGCATGAAGTCTCTTACAGTCCAGATGAAGCTGGGAAAGAAACTCACAAACTCTGTAGAATCTTGTACTCCATCAGAATTTGAGGAGGACTTTGCCTTGATTAGTTCTGTGAGCTCTGTCACATAACTAGACTTGGTTAAGGAAAGGAATATTCCTACTAATACCTTCTAAGTTTCCCCTATTAAAAAGTATCATAAACATTCTCTTTTACTCTAAGTCACTCATGCTCCACCAAAATGAATAAGCCACAGGGAACAAAAAAATAATTCAATGCTCTTTCCCCAAAACTCGGTGTCACCTGTTGGGTCAGGTCTGAGAAAGATACTGCAGCTGCTCCAGAGCCTGGTGATCAATGATGCGCATGCTGTTGTAGATAAAGGTGCTACTCAGAAGCACGGCCAGGGCGAAGATCCAGGAGTCATTCTTAGGATCACACTAGAATTTACAGAAATTTTCTATCAGTATTTCATTTACAATTTCAAAGCAAAGAAGACAGACATGAATGCAAATAACAGCTGACCATTATAATAATTATTACAATAATTTCTTTATATTAAAAGATTATAAATATTATTAAATTCCTTTTCCCCAAATTACAGCAAATAAGTGAATCTAGAGAAACACTAGCCTTGTACCACGGAGTCTCTCAAGTGTTCAGTGATGGACATTATTAGCCTGTCTCCATTCTGTGCATGTTTACTGACTGACAGGTCTTATATAAATAATATAAGATATTGGGTAAAAAACACAAAATTTGTGATGAGAATGGGAAGTAAAATATATTTGAAGAATAAAAGTATGAGAAGAAGCAAAGGGAAAATGCCTCTTTTACTGGGTGACAATGTTTTTGTATTTGTTTGTTTTGATATGACACCAGAAAGGACATGTTACAAATAAAAAAGTTGGACAAGTGGGACTGCATTCTACTAAAATGGCCCCTGCTGGGAGAGGAGTCAGTCAGGTGAAAAGACAGCAGAGGATGGCAGAAAAAGCTTTGCAAACTATTTATTTGATAAGGGGTTAATATTAAAATGTTTAAGTAATTCCTGAAACTCAATAGCAAAAACAACCAATTAATCCATCTGAAAATGAGCAAGTGACTCCAATATACATTTCTTTAAAGAAGAAATATAAATTATGGCTAGGTTCATTGTCACTAATCAGAGAAATACAAAACAAAGCCAACAGGAAACGTAAAATGATAACTCCTCATATCACTATTATTGAAAGCAGAACATAATAAATGTTGATGTGTATTAAGAAAAAGAAATGAGCATCTTTGGGGCAGGGAAGGAATCCTGCTTGGGAAGAGGCATCTGAGCACCCTTTGGGCTGAACTCTCAGCAGATGAGGCCTGGGCATGCTCTCTGCCCCACCCCTTTGAGGCAGGAAAGAAGCTCAGCCTGGGAGGCCCCATCTGTGTTGGCAGGTGAGGCCTCAGAGTGTAAGCAGCCCCAGGCTCTGTGGTCCTCTAGTTTGGGAGGTGAGGCCTACTTTCCCATGATCATCTACCTGAGGTTCCCAGAGCAGCAGCCCCTGTCCAGCAACCATGGGCTCCACAGGTGGGGCCCACACACTTTACGTCCATGGCCTGGAGACCCTGGTGCCAAAGGCCAGCATTCCCTCACCATCACAGTTGTGGTCTAAGCCAGGCACCCCAGCAATAGCCTGGGGATCCTGAGCCTGGTGGTCCTTGGCCTGCCACCACCATGGGATATTTGATATGCAGTAAGCTAGAGTCCCTAGAGCCCTTCTGTGAACAGTCTGTGTAGCTTGTAGCTCAGTACTTTTCATCTGACATACAAAATGACAAAATGTATGAGTAAAATGCCATCTCAGAACTCAACTCCACCCACAACAAATCCAGGAGACACGGACATAGGAGAACTTGTATGCCACATACCTGAAATCTCTGAATTTATCACATCTGAAGCACAGAAACAACTCCATCAGGCCATAGAAGAGATAAGATCAGAAATCACCTCTCAGGCAAAAAATGAAATGACAATAATGATGAAAGAAATGCTACTAACATCTAGAGAAAAAACAGATAAAAAATAGAAGAACATAGGCAACAGATGGAAATATTACATTAGCAATTTAGGAATGATTTAGAATGCAAGAAACAGACTCAAAGAGATTTCCAGGAAACCAAAACTTCCATTGAAAGCTTGAAAAACCACATGAATGAAGCTGAACAAGAATTTCAGATCTTGAAATTAGCATGGAAGCTAGCGATTGTGAAAGGAAGGATCTCTTAAAGTCATCAAGGATCCAGGAAAAATCAAACAGCTGCAAGACAAGGCAAAGAGAAATAATGTCTGAGTAACAGAAGTCAGTGAAATGACAGGAGGCAACACAAATGACATAAAAAGAATATTTGCAGAAATAATATCAGAAAATTTCCCCAAGCATGGAAGAAAGATTCTGACGTGCAAGTAAATGAGGCATAAAAACTCCAACTAGCCATAACCAAAATAAAACCACATCCAGACATATAATAGTCAAGATCCCAGATATTGAGCAAAAGAACACAATATTAAAAGCTGCTAGAGAAAAGAAGCAGGTCACCTATAAAGGAAAGCCCATCAGAATCACAGCAGAGTTCTCAACACAAACCATGCAATTGAGAAGAGCTTGGAGCAATGTATTACACATTCTGAGACAAAACAGCTTTAAGCCAAGACTGATGTATCCTGCAAAAATATCCTTCAAATTCAATGGAGAAATAAAATATTTCCATGACAAGGAACAACTGAAGAACTTCATGAACGCCAAACCAATCTTGCAAAAAGTACTAAAAGATATTCTAGACAGATAGAAAAGAGACCACAATCTCAAGAACAACAATAGCAAGGAACCATCAGGCAGAGCAAGCAATTAAATAGATCGTAAAAGTAGGAAACCAACAGCAAATAAACAGCATGACAAGCATAAGCCCATATATATCAGTTATAACCATTAATGTAAATGGCCTCAATTCCCCAGTCAAAGGAAACATACTGGCACAGTGGATTAAGAAACAAAATCCCACAATATACAAGAAACACACATTACTCAAAAGCAAATCCATACACTGAAAGTGAAAGGACATAGACAATTCTCCATGCAACAGGTTCCCCGAAAAAAACAGGGGTAGCTATTATGTTTGCAGACAATGTAAACTTCAAACCAAAGCAATCAAAAGAGATAAAGAAGATCACTACATACTACTTTGGGGAAAACTGCAAGAGGAAGAGATAACAATCCTAAAAATGTATGCACCAAATACTAAAGCACCAAACTACATAAGTCAAACCTTAACAGACATGAAAAACCAAGTAATCAATAACACTATTGTAACAGGGGACCTAAACATCTTTGATGCAAAGAGCCAGGTCAACTGGACAAAAAATCAGCAAAGAAATAACAGACCTGAACCAAATGCGTGAACAAATGAATATAGTAGATGTATACAGTGTTCCAACCCACAACATCAGAATACACATTTTTTTCAGCTGCACATGGGACTGTCTCTAAAATAAACCACATTCTAGTCCAAAGAGCATACCTACCTAAATGCAAATGAATTGAAATTATCCCATGCATATTATCTGACCTCAGTGCAATGAAATTGGAAATTAATCACAAAAGGAACTCCAAAACTTTCATAAACACTTGGAAAATAGACAACAACCTCCTGAATAATCAATGGGTCACAGAAGAAATTTAAAAATACCTACAAACAAATGAAAAAGCAAATACAACCTACCAGAATCTGTGGAATGCAGAGAAAGCAGTCCTCAGACAGAAATTCATCCTGGTAAACTCACATATAAGGAAAACACAGAGAGAGCAATTAAATAACCTAATGCTGCACCTCCAACTTTTAGAAAAAGTAGAACAAGTCAAGCTCAAAGCCCAAAGAAAGGAGGAGATTATAAAGCTCAGGGCAGAAACTAATGCAGTCGAGATGAAGAAAACACTACAAAAAATGAATGAATCCAAGAGTTGGTTATTTGAAAGAATAAATAAAATTAATAAACCCCTAGCCATCCTTATCAAAAATGAAAGGAAAGAAAATTAATAAACCCCTAGCCATCCTTATTAAAAATGAAAGGAAAGAAACTCAAATTCATGCCATAAGGAATGAAAAGGATGAAATCACTACAGATCCTATAGAAATTCAAAAGATCATTAATACCTACTTTGAAAATCTTTACTCCTCTAGAATAAAAACTAAGAAGAAATGGACAGATTCCTAGATATATAGGAATTACCAAAGTTGAATCAGGAAGATATAAAAATCCTGAACAACCCAACATCAATTTATGAGATTGAAACTGTGATTAAAAACGTACCAACAAAGAAAAGCCCAGGCCCTGATGAAGACAAAGCAGAATTCTATAAAACATTCAGAGAAGGTTTAATGCCAACACTCCACAAACTCTTCAATGAAACTGAAAAGATAGCAATTCTGGAGGCAAGTATATACTGATACCAAAACCTGAGAAAGATCTAACCAAGAAAGAGAACTATAGGTCAATCTCCCTAAAGAACATAGATGCAAAGGTACTCAATAAAATACTAACAATCGGAATGTAGTAAATCATAAGGAAAATTATACACCATGACCAGGTTGGACTCATTCCAGGAGTGCAGAGATCATTCAATATTTGCAAATCAATTAATGTAATACAATATATCAACAGAGCAAAAAACAAAAACACATGGTCATCTCAGTAGATGCAGAAAAAGCTTTTGAAGAAGTCCAACATGCATTCGTGTGAAAAGCCCTACATAAAATAGGAATAGATGGCCTTTACCTGAAGCTGATCAAAGACATCTATGACAAACTAACAACCAATATCATACTAAATGGACTATGTTGTGCTTTGTGTCCGTATGTCCCCCCAAATCCTCATGCAGTTATTTGATGGCTTTTAGAGTTTATGACTGACCCATGATCCAATGCTGGGACTATGGGTGTGAGAGCTATACCTGCCCTAGGGCAGATGGTTTGCTGGGATTATGGGTGTGACAGCTATACCCTAGGGGGAATAGTTTGTATATGTAAGGGAGAAGAAGAGGCTGCCTGCTTCATTCCTGCGGCCATTCCTCCCTTTTGCTGGTTGGGTTCTGCTATGCTCTGCTGCCCTGAACAGTTTGCCCTCTGCTATGTGCCACTCTGCCTCAGAACCAGCCAGGTATGGACTGAAACCTCCACAAACTGTAAGCTAAACAAATCTTTCCTTCCTTCATTTTGGGCATTGGGTATTTTGTCTCAGCAACGAGAGAAAAGTAACGAAGACAGACTAAAACTGAAAGGGTTCACTTTAAAGTCAGGAACAAGACAAGGATGTCCACTGTCACTTCTTCTATTCAACATAGTTCTAGAACCATGACAAGAACATCTAGAAAAGAGAGAGAAATAAAAGGAATAAAGATAGGATACAAAGAAGTAAAACTCACTATTTGCAGATGACATGATACATTACATGGAAGACCCCAAAAACTCCGCAAGAAGGCTCCTTGAATTAATTGACAAATTCAGCAGGGTAGCTAGATATAAAGTCAACACCCAAAAATCAATAGCATTCCTATACAGAAACTACAAACAGACTGAGAGAGAAATTAAGGAAACCATACCTTTTACAATAGCATCCAAGAAACTGAAATATTTAGGAATAAATCTAAGAAAAGAGTTAGAAGATCTATTTAATGAAAGTTATAGTACTGTGAAAAAAGAGATCAAACTGGACTTCAATAAATGGAAATATATTCCTTGCTCATGGGTAGGAAGAACCAACTGTGAAAATGGCCATATTACCAAAATTGTTCCACAGGTTCAGTGCAATTCCCATTAAATTACCACTAGCATACCTCACAGATCTAGAGAAAACATCCCTTAAAAGTCATCTGGGACCAGAGGAGACCTGGAATAGCAAAATTATTTGGGTATATCAATTTTATTTATTCTTTCAAAGCATCAACTCTTGGATTCATTTATTTTTGTAGGGTTTTCTTTTGTAGGAATTCCTGCTGTGAATTCATCAGGGCCTGGGCTTTTCTTTTTTGGTAAAGTTGTGGAAGAATGAAAGTAGACCCATGTCTATCACCATGAAACAAACTCAAGTCAAAATGAATCCCAGACCTCAACATTAAAACAGAAACTCTAAATCTACTGAAGAGAAAGTAGGTAAAAATCTTGAAGACATAGGAGTAGGTATATCATGAACAATAATCAAACTGCAGGAGAAACACTACAAAGAATCAACAACTGGGACCTCATCTTACTGAGAAGGTTTTGCACATCTAAAGAAATCACCAGCAAAATAAAAAGAAAACCTACAAACTGGGAAAAAATCCTAGCTTGCTGTCCCTCAAACAAAGGTCTTCTCTCTAGAACACACAAGGAATTAAAAAACATGAATCTCTCCAAATTCAAAGACCCAATCCAGAAATGGGCATCTGAGATGAATACACACTTCTCAGATAATGAAATACAAATGGCAAATAAATATACGATAAAGTGTTCAACATCCTTAACATTCAAGAAATGCAAATTAAAACAACATTGAGATTTCATCTCACTCCAATAAGAATGGCCAGCATTAAGAAATCAACCAATAACAAATACTGGCAAGGCTGTGGAGAAATAGGAACACTTATCCACTGCTGGTGGGAATGCAAACTGGTGAAACCATTATGGAGATAGGTTTGGAGATTCCTCAGCAATCTAGGTCTAGAGGTCCCATTCAACCCAGCTACTCCCCTTCTGGGTATTTTCCCAGAGGATCTGAAAACATCATATTACAGCGATATATGTGCACCCATGTTTATAGCAGTGCAATTTGTAATAGCTAAGTCATGGAAGCAGCACAAATGTCCGTCCACTGAGGCCTTGATAAAAAAAGAACTGTGGCATTTTTATATATTGGAATATTACTCAGCTACAAAGGAAGACAAATTTGAGGCTTTTATAGGTAAATGGTCACAATTAGATACCATTCTCATAAGTGAAATAAATCAGATGTGCATGTGCAAGCAACGTATTGAATCCCTAATGTAAGAACCTGAAAGTGTGAATATAAATTAAGAGGTATGAAAGGAAACTGCTCAAAAGCAAAGAGCAAGTGGGATAAAGGGAAGGATAAAAGGAAGAAAGGGATAATTAGGTATGTATATATGCATATGCAGGATGGCTAACCTGGTTGTACTACTGACATATTTCACTATATTGTAAGGAAGAGTTAATGATTAGTAGTTTGATCAGTCTTGCATGACTATGTTTGTTTTCCTGAGTATACACTTTGAAGTTATCAATATATAATACAACTATTGTTAATTCCCTGTCACCTTGTCTATAATTCAGTTTTGATTGTACTATTCTTGTGCTACTTTGTAAGTGGCTGTCTGTTAATATATTTTTGTTCTTTTACTTTGAAAAAAGAAAGAAAAAGAAATGAACCCTTATATCTGCTGGTTGGAATACAAATTATTGTAGACATTACAGAAAACATTACATGGTTTCCTTAAAATATTAAAAATAAAAGCATCATATAGTCCAGAAATCTTATTCTAAGTACAGATCCAAAGGAATCAAAGTCATTGCCTGAAAGAGATTTGTGCACTTCTATGTTTATTGCACTGCTATTCATAACAGACCAGGTTAGAGAAAACCCTAAGTGTCTATCAATAGATGGATGAAGAAATGTAACATGGAATACATTTATCCAATCACAGAAAGGAAGAGTAGGTTACCTTTTACATCAACAAGGGAAAACCTTGGGGCCATTATGCTCAGTGAAATGAGCCAGATATAAAAAGACAGATACTCATTATCTCACTTAGTGGTGGAACATAAAATAGTAAAGTCAAAAATCAACCCATAGAAATGGAGAATACAGTGGTGTGAATTTAAGAACTGGACAGTGAGAGAAATGTAGAGACCGTGTACAAAAGAAATGAAGCTTCAGATATGCAACACATATAGTTTCTGGAGACCTAAGGAACAGCATGAAATAGGAATGAACAAGACAACATCGTATACCTGAATTTGCTAAAAGGCTACATATTATATGTTTATACTACAAAAAGGAAATATTAACTGTGTCAAGTTTGGATACATTAATTGTTGGTCATTTTATAATGTATACCAAAACATCACTCAAAATATATATTCAAGTATATATTTTATTGTTTGATCGTGTCTCAATAAATTTGAAAAAAGCAAACACAATTCCCCACTGTTTTTTGGACAGAAACTGGTAATATTTAAATTTATGCACTATTCTCAAATAAGTCACAGAAGAAGGGAAACAAGACATTACATTCAGTGATTGTTAGGAAGCTAAAACACCTAAACTGCAACTTAGAATGTTTACCATAGAGAAAAATGTCATATACAACAAGCACATTTAGAAGCTCCTCAGAGATTTCCAGAATGTTCTATGCACAGTTAGGGAGATTCACCATAAAAATCCCTAACACCATGTTTCATTTGGCAGCTTGGAAGGTGAATGGGGTATCAACTTCGACTCCAGGTACCACACGCCTAACTGTACATGGTGAAAGAGTGAAGTGAGCACACAATTGCCTCTAAACCTGAAAAACTCATTGCCCAACTCTGGGCATTGCTTATGGAAAACATCCCACAGGTGTCAGCCTTCTTAGGAGATGATTTCCCAGGGCCAGATACCAGTCATTAATCCTCATCAAGTATAAAGACCAAGCAAACTTCTCCCAATAAAGGATATCTCAAAAAAGCTGTTCCAATCACACGTCACCTTGCAAACTGACAGAGGCTAGGGATTGCACAGTGCAGCATCTTCCTCTCTTCAACCTGCTCTTTGCCTGTCGCCATGTGGTCTCCACCATGGCTCTCTGGAGATGACATTTTAATTCTGTCCACCAATATCTGGAAGCTAGAAAGTTTTTCACTATTTTCCTTTTACTGAATGAAGTTTTTCACATCAGTGTCAAGAAATGAATATTTTGCTTAAAGTACCATGATGTCTATTCTCCTCTAGAAATGAGATTCAAGCAGAACAAAATTTGCCTCATTTGCTGTGGTTTGGTTTCTTGTGTTTCATAAACAGATCAGAGCAGTCAAGTCACAAAGGGTCTTGAAGAGAAAAGAACGCAGTATGGAATGAAAAGCAACTGCCTGAGAGTCTGTGCCTCACCTTTTCCACATCACCCAGGCCCTCAGTGTCCAGGAGAACCAGGGTGCAGCCAGTCTTGGTGGGGTGGGGCAAGCACCACATCCAGATGCCCTTGGTTTCAGATTGCACAGTGGTGCCCAGAGGGAACCCTGGAGGGAAGAGGAGAAACAACACACAGTGACCCCAGCTCCCGCAATAACTAAGGGAATATAGGTCAAGTTTTGTTGGATTGTGAATACCCCGACAAACAACATAGTGCCTCTCTATTTCCTCAGGCATGTTTTACTTTTTAGGTCATCAGTTTTAAATGAAAGGGGCATTAAATATGACAATAATGATAGTCAAGACCTCAGCAGGGGTGAAAAGATGCACCGCGGCATCAGACCCAATGGAGATTACTGGTCTGGAGGTCTCAATACAGCAAGAGTATTGGTAAAGAAGGGTGGGGCTCAGCGTCCGAGTGCAGTGACTGGAGACATGAGAAGAAGAAAAGCAGAAAAAGCAATTGGAATTTAGTTTGTATTAAAAAGATGCTAAGAAAAAAAGGAAGGACAAAACCAGAGCTGGTAGTCACGATGGGATGGGAAGCCCAAGCATCATTCTGAAAATGGTAAATATTGAAGGTCTCTATATATAGCCACGAGTATTATGTAGAAAAGTCGCAATGTGTTGTATGAGAGAAAAGACATTTCCAGAAACCTAGTGATTGATGGTGTGAGAAAAGTTGGAATAGTGAGCTTTAGTGGTATACATTATCTTTAATTACCACAGGAAAGAATATGGGAACAAATGAGAACAAAGTATTAATTTGGTGAGGAGAATTAAAATGAGGCAGTTGTTTCACTGAGAAGAGTTTGCTGCCACCTTTATGGGTCTGAGAACAATAAAAAGCTGAGTTGTAGCAGGCATCAGTCAATTGGTCTCACTCAAGGACAACACTCACCCCTGCTCCGTCCTGCCAGACGGTTCATCAAGTAAGATTTTCCGTTACGGTACAGTCCAACAATGGCCACCACCACCACTGGGTTAGAAATGTGGCAAAGAATCTGTAGAGCTTCCTGGTTCACTGACAGCTGCTTATTTACATATTCTACCAGACACTTGGGTGCCAACATTTTAGGTCCAGATGCCATGGCAACTTGCCAAGCTAGAACAATGAAAGAAGTCTGGAGATAGTGATAAGGATACAGTGAGGATATGAATACACCACTGTCACTGAAATATTGCTAAAATCATACATAGTCATATACATATTGCATATATTGTATATCATCTACATTAAATTATATATATGGCAAACACTAAAACACCAAAATCTGTATAATGTAAAATTGTTTCTTAACAATGCTGCCACCATCAGTTCCCTGGCAGATTAATACTCTCAAAGACATTCATTATTTCATATGTTCTTGGATCAGTAACTTGCAATAGTTTTTCAGGGAGTATTAAAGTTGAGGTAAAAAATTTCTCTCAGAAGTCTCTTGTATCAGGAGTAGGGCTTTGGGAGTTGGTTGGATCGTGGGGTTTTGGTGTCTTCGTGAGAGGATTAATTCATTGGTAAATTCACGGCTCAATCCCATTAGAAGGTGGTTCACTGCCACCCTCTTGGAGAAGGTGGTTCATGCAGACAGGCCTTTGGATGATTTATCTCCCACTTCTGTCCTCCCTCCCTCTGCTTCCAGCCCCAATGAGGTGTTCAAAGGCCAGGACATTGGTCCCCAGGGAGCAGCCCACCGTGCAGTGGAATGTATGAAACTCTGAGGCAAAATACTTCGCTCTTCCTTTAAATTGAAGGGGTCGCATATTATGTCTTACCCCTGGGAATCAAGAATAGTATAGAAAACTGGTACCACAAGAGGGGAGATGTTGCTGCAGATGATACCTGAGCATGTGACTCAGAAGTCTTTAAGATAGATTTGTGGGAGGAGGTAGAAAGGTTAGAGATGTGAGCTATAGATGTTTTAGAACATAATGTCGAGGACCTAAGGGGAGATTCTGACCTAAAAGCTGGTATAAATGTGAAGAGTGTAGGCCAGGGCTGTGAGATTTCATATAAGAGTGAGAACACAACCGAGGATAACAAAGTTTGAGTCCACTTTGGAAAGCTTATTGACATAGTAAGACCATCACTTTCTCTCTCTCTCAAAATAAATTGACTTAGATGTAGATGTGATATATATAGAGAGAAGGCGGTAGAGGTATACATACAGATGATATGCAAATAGATATGCATAGATACAGCTCAGTACTAATGCAGTGTGTTCAATCCTCATTACCAAAAAAAAAAAAAAAAAAAAAGTTGGTAGGGGCAGGGTGTCAGACTACTACTACAGTAGTAAGTTTCCCTTAGTTTTAATTTTTAAAAATCCTGTTAAGTATATAGTTATTCCATGAATCTTCTCTATATTTTTAATGTCACTGTATTATAATAGCCATTCATGGAATCTGTTATTGTTTAAATTAGAGTATAGAAATATAATATTGATTCAAATGTCACAAATATTTATTTTATAATTACACATCAAATATTCAAGTCGTATTTGTTTACATCAATAACACCAGCTATCTGGTAAACTTGTGTGGATTTAAGCAAGGACATTTTTCTACCTAACCCAAAAGTCTAAGATAATTAATGAGCCTCGATAATACAATATTTTAAGTCAAACTAGAGGATGTTTTAACATCTAAAACAAATGGTAGAACCTTCCATTTTAATATAGCATGTTTCACGCAATATGGTTTCACTAAGTCTTTATTGATTTACATGGAAATTTTTAAAATGACATAAATAAACAATCCAATAGATTCTGCATTTAATCAAAATCCTTGCCCTATAAATAATTAAGAAAGAGAAATTGCAAGTACATTTTTCACTGGAACAGAAAAGTAGTCAAGTTCAAACAAAATGTGCCTATACAACTTCCTTTGTCTAAGTCTTCATTACTCTTGTGAGGGTAATGATTATGGAGGTAAACCATGAAACTCTGCCTCTGCCTTGCACATTCTGGAACTGAACCACCCCCTGTCCAAAGTGAGGGTAAAAGTTTTCTCTGAAACTCTGTGGCCAACACTATAAACAATACTATACATGTCTCTTCTTTCTTAGGGTTGAATAAACCACAGGGCATTTGACTTCATATAAATTAAGTACATCTGTTTGCTCTTGTTGAAGAATGACACTGAAATGCTGAAGTACATGGGAATCACTTTAAAGGACTCCTGAAAGCTGGATTCCTATGCCTAACTATCCATATGCTAACGTGTGCCACAAGTGCCTAGGATGTCCCTTCAAGGAAGAAAGAAACATCCCCACAAAGCTACAACTCTATAGCTGTATTTAACTAGTAAAGGAAATAGGAACTTAATTTACTCCTTCACACATACTTACAAAGGATTTACTTCGAACCTTTCTAAGTACAATTATTAAGAAGATTTAAAAAAAGAAAACTTGACTTCAATTACAATTAACTGAAAGCTGCTTGGCCTGCAAGGCTTTGTTGTGTGGTCCAGAGCTAAGGCGAGCACTGATAGAGCCTGGCAGTAAATGTCCACTCTTCCCAGGCAGCCTGCTGCTGCTGCTGTGCACTGAAGGTCAGGGAGCTGCGCCTCCCAGGCCCCAGTGTGTCTAGCTCCCACCAGGCTGCTCTCACTGGCTAAGTCTGAGATTCCCCAGAACAAAGGCCAGACACAGACCCTGGAATGTCAGATACAGGTAACTTATAATTCCTGTCCTTTTCCCCAGATGCTGCTTTAAATGAGAAATCAAGTCAAGCTCTAAAGTAAGCTGCATGACAGGAAAAGAGAAGAAAATGAACATACCTGCTGCAGTGCACAACAGGTCCAAGCAAAGTTCTCTGTTGCCTCTGACCACTTGCTGCTTCACTTTGCACTTGTTTGTTTCTCTTATATCAGCTAAAATAGAAAGTGAAAGAAGATCATGATCAGGAAAACAACCTGAAAGCTAACTGTACCACACATAAAATTTTACATTAATGCTAAAATTAAAGTTAAAATATTCCCCAATCTTACCGCTTGTTATCAGAGGTATGTCTGAAATATTTGACCAGAGTGTGAGTGTGGATGTTGGGTGCAGAGGCGAGCAGAAGTCAGAAAGCACACAGTGACTGCATGGTGCTATCCCAGTAAATACTTCCTACAGCTAGCTTTTGGCCTCTTTATGTTGGAAGACTTCCTCAGGATCAATTCCAAAAATGAATGTCTACTTCTAGAGTTGTTTGAGTCAGACAGCATGGAAAATCCTTATTTGGGGCAGGAGCAGAATTATCAACTAAGAGTTTTTCCCCATCTCTCCTATTTCTAAGGTTTTGGTTACCTGCTGGGTGCTTAACCCATTCATTCAGTTGTCTACACAAATAAGAGTCTAACTTCCAACAATATAGCTCTGCCCTTGGCACATAGCTAAGACAGAGGTAAGCAAGCAGTGAGGGAACATAGTCAGCTATTACAGCACAAGTGTGTGGCTGCAGAGGGGATACTGGTCTAGGTCTGTGGATGCATGAGTATGAGCAAGGAATTCTACCATGTGATCATGTGACACATTGACTCAGCCTAACCAGAAAGGGGTGGGCCAAGGGCAAGTTTACAAATATATAGAAATTGACAATAAAATTGGAATTTGAATGGAAAGATGGAAAACTTTCTATAGTAATGAGGTTACATTTTAAAAGGTTTTTGAAAGCCAGGTATGGTAGCACCCATCTGTCACACTTAGGAGGCTGAGGCTTAATTTAAAGCCAAGCAGGACTTCAAGCATGACTCTGTCTCGCAAACAAGCTTAAAATACTTTTTCTAAACAGAGCACAATCATGTTCTGAACTGAAAGGAATGAACTGAAAATAACATTTCTCACTCAGTTTGTATTCAATACAATCGGAGCACTGGGAAAACTTGGCATAGGGAACCGAATTTTCCCTAAGACAAATGTGTTCATCAAAAGATTCAAAGCAATGCATGCCCTTATTTCAGAAAAACAAGCTTAAATATTGCATGATGTCTCTCACATGACAAACACATATATAAGACATATATATATATATGTTTTAAAAGTATTTTAAGATATACGCTAATTTGTTTCACGTATAATACTAGTTTCTCTTTGCCTACTGTAAAGAAAGTTTTGAATTTGTATTTCTTTTGTGTTTACTTTGAGTAAGATTTAGGGCTATTCTTTTAAATCCCCCATACATTTTGTATCAACTACTCTTATTCTCTAATTATTTTTAGGACATTTTGTTTCATTTAAATAAAAATAATGCTTTTTATATTTGCTTATTAATATCTACTTGTATTGCATTAAAATAAAAAATCCAACATATACTACAAAAGAACTCAGTACCATCTGAAAAATAGTTCCAAGTGAGACATGTTTATAATACAGTTCTCAGTTTATCAGAACAAAATGAAAAGAACAGCTGGTAAAAATAAATAAATCAATAAATACGAACAAGCACTGGACCTTTGTTAAAATATTAAAAGCATTTAATATAACTGACATACTAAATTCTCAGCAGTTAACAGTTTCAAATATTCTCGATTCCAACCCAGCTCCATGTAAGTGCCTGCTTCCTCCTTTCTTCCCTGCTCCAGGCTCTTGCTATGATTTCAAGGGTGCAGGTCAAACTCGCTCCTTGAGCCAGGCCTGCTGGGAGGGGGTGTGTCTGTGAGTCCTCACCCTCAGCATGAGGGTGGTGTTGTGCACTCAGTGCATCTGCCCTGCACTCTCACATAGTCACATCGTGGGCTGTCTTTCTCACGTGCAGCTCTCACCTCCAACTTAGATGGGACTCAACCTAGGTGGTCGCAGCTGGTAGAGGCAATTTTGCTGCTGTACGCTTTGGAGCATCTGCACAGAGTGCTGCATGTGAATGCACTTTGTTAAAGAATTCCACATCTGAGATTAAGTCCATCTGTCCTTCGGTTGACAATTTTTGGGATAATCTTTGAGGCTCTCTCTCTGTCTCTGCCTCTCTGTCTCTGTGTGTGTATATATATATATATATATATATATATATATATGGGGGAATTAATTTCATCTGCAAGTGGATATCAGGACAATATGCAGATTCTATGAACATTGGATAAGTGAATGGAAAGGGAGGAAATGTTACTTCTTTATGACCTGTATTTAACAGAAAAATTTCTCAGAAAGTTTCTCATTTACCTAACATATAAATAGAACCCACAAACAGGGAAGGAGCTCAGCCTGGGGAAGTGGTGCCTGAGAGGCCCATCTGTGGAATTATTTGTTAGCAGGTGAGACCTGCAATGTGGAACCAGGACAGTTCTTTGTGGAACTCTCTGTTGGTGGGTGAGATCTGCTCATTCTCTCCTCTCTGGGGCTTTGGGACAGAGAAGTAGCTCAGCCCAGGAAAGCCATGCCTTAGGGACCCATCTCTGTGGAACTCTCACTTGCTGGGTGAGGCCTGAGGAAGCAGTACAATTCTCTCACATTGTTCTCAGCTGCGCATGGGACTTTCTCTAAAACAGACCACATGCTAGCCCATAGAGCGTACCTACGTAAATGCAGCAGGATTGAAATTATCTCATGCATATTATCTGACCACAGTGCAATGAAATTGGAAATTAATGACAAAAGGAACTCAAAGACTACATAAAGACTTGGAAATTAAACAACCTCCTGAACAACCAATTGGTCACAGAAGAAATTTAAAAATACCTACAAACAAATGAAAATGTAGATACAACTTACTGCAATCTGTGGAATACAAGGAAAGCAGTCCTCAGAGGAAAATTTATAGTGCCAAACTCAATCATAAGGATAACAGAAAGAGAACAAATAAATAGTATAATGCTGAACCTCAAACTTTTAGAAAAAGAAGAATAAGTCAATCCCAAAGCCCAGAGTAGGGAGGAGATTATAAAGATCAGGGCAGAAATTAACGCAATTGAGATGAAGAAAACCCTACAAAAAATAAATGAATCAGAATTGGTTCTTTGAAAGAATAAATAAAATTGGTAAACCCCAGCCAATCTTATCAAAAAAAAAAAAAGAAAGAAAGGAAAGAACTCAAATTCATGTAGCAAGGAATGAAAATGATGAAATTACTACAGATTCTACAGAAATTCAGAAGACCGTTAATAGTGACCTCGTAATGCAACGGTAGTGCGCCAGACTGCAGAAGATCGTTAATACCTGATTTGAAAATCTTTACTCTGATGAGATAGAAAACTCAGAAGAAATGGACAGAATCCTAGATATGTATGAATTACTGAGGTTGAATTAAGATGATATAAAAATCCTGAACAACCCAGTATTGATTAATGAGATGGAAAATGTGCTTAAAAACTTAATGACCAGGAAAAAGCCCAGGCCCTGATGGCTTCACAGAAGAATTTTACAAGAAATTCACAGAAGACTTAATACCAACACTCCTCTAACTCTTCATTAAAGTTGGAAAGGAAGCAATTCTCCCTAACTCATTTCTTGAGGCAAGTATTATACTGATGCCAAAACCAGAGAAAGACCCAACCAAGAAAGAGAACTGCAGACCAATCTCCCTAAAGAACATAGATGCAAAGATGCTCAATGAAATACTAGCAAATAGAATGCAACAAATTATCAAGAAAATCATACACCATGACCAAGTTGTATTCATTCTAGGATGGTTCAATATTTAGTAGAGTTAAAGACAAAAAACTTATGATCATCTCAATAGATGCAAAAGAGCTTTTGACAAATTCCAACATGCATTTATGATAAAAATTCTGAAGAAAATAGAAATAAGATGGTCTTTACCTCAACCTGATCAAAGCCATCTATGACAAGCCAACAACCAACATCATACTAAATAGACAAAATCTGAAGGCTTTAACTTTAAAATCATGTACAAGACAAGAATGTCAGCTGTCACCACTCCTCTTCAACATAGTTCTGGAAGAACTAGCCAGAGCAATTAGACAAGAGAGAGAAATAAAAGAAATAAGGATAGGAAAGGAAGAAGCAAAACTATCACTATTTGCAGATGACATGATAATTTATGTGGAACACCCTAAAAACTCCACCAGAAGACTCCTTGAATTAATTGACAAATTCAGCAGTTTAGCTGGATACAAAATCAATACCCAAAATCAATAGCATTCCTGTACACAAACAACAAACAGACGGAGAGAGAAATTAAGAAAACCATACCTTTCACAGTAGCATCAAAGAAACTGAAATATTTAGGAATCAATCTCACAAAAGAAGTAAAAGATCTATTCAATGAAAACTGCAGTGCTGTGAAAAAAGTGATCAAAAATGGAAAAATATTTCTTGCTCATTGATAGGAAGAAACAACATTGTGAAAATGGCCATAATACCAAAATTGTTGTACAGATTCAATGCAATTCCCATTGAACTATCATTGGCATAACTCACAGATCTAGAGAAAACATTCCTTAAATTCATCTGGAACCAGAAGTGACCCAGAATAGGAAAAGCAATCCAGGGCAACAAGCATAAGTCAGGTGGAATTACAATCCTTGTTCTGAAATTATACTACAAAGCTACTATAATAAAATCAACATGGGACTGGTTAAAAAAATAGACCAGAAGATCAATGGAACAGACTGGAAGACAAGGGCACAACCACAAACACACTCAGCCACCTAATCTTTGATAAACTGGCCAAACAAACTCACTGGAAGAATAAAAGCCTCTTTAATAAATGGTGCTGGAAAACTGGCTTGCCACTTGCCAAAGACTGAAAATAGACCCATGTCTATCACCAGGCACCAAACTCAAGTCAAAATGGATCACAGATCTCAGTATTAAAACAGAAACACCAAATCTACTGGAATAGAAAGTAGGTAAAAAACCTTGATGACCTAGGGGTAGACAGAGAATTCATGAACAGAAAACAAACTGCCCATGAAATACTTCAAAGCATCAACAATTGGGATCTCATCCTACTGAAAAGTTTCTGAACATCTAAAGAAATCACCATGAGAGTGAAAAGAAAAAATTGGGAAAAAATTTTAGCTGACTGTCCCCCAGACAAAGGTCTTCTGTCTAGAACATATAAAGAATTAAAAAAATATCAGCCCTTCCAAATTCAAAGACCCCATCCAAAACTGGGCAGCTGAAATGAATACACACTTCTCACATAAAGAAATACAAATGGCACATAAACACATGAGACAAAATGTTCAACACCATTAGTCATTCGAGAAATGCAAATTAAAACAATACTGAGATTTCACCTTACCCCAGTAAGAATGGCTATCATTAAGAAATCAGACTAGCATATGTAAGAAACATATTGTCTCACTAGTATAAGAACCTGAAAGAGTGAATAAAAACTAGGAGGTATGATAGATATTGTTAAATAAAATGAAAATACTCAAAAGTAAGTGGCAGCTAGGATGTGGGAAAGGAGAAGAGAAAGAAGGGGAAATTGTGTATGTATGCATTCACAGGGTAGCTAACACTTGTCCTAGTGTCTCCTATTGCTTTACTGAAAGGAACAGTTTAGTAATTACTCCTTTGATCAGTTTTGCACCTCTCTTTTTGTTTTCCTGAGAAACCATGTTGAAGATATCAATACATAATACAACAACCATTGTTAATTCCTACCACTTTGTCTGTAAATCTCTACCGTTTGTATTGTACTTATACTGTTATGTAAATGGACATCTGTTTGTTAAATGTTTTCTTCTTTTATTTTTAAAAGAAATTTAAAAAAAAGAAATCAACCAATAACAAATGCGGGCAAGGCTGTAGAGAAAGAGGAACACTTCTCCATTGCTGGTAGTAATGCAGACTGGTGAAACCACCATAGAAATCATTTTTGAAATTCCTCAGCAAACTAGGTGTAGAGGTTCCATTCGACCCAGCTATCCCCCTTCTGGGTATTTTCCCAGAAGGTCTGAAAATATCATACCACAGCGATGTATGTGCACCCATATTGATAGCAGCACAATTTGTAATTGCTAAATTTTAGAAGCAACCCAAATGTTCACCCACTGAGGATTGGATAAAAATATTGTGATGCTTTTATATAATGGAATACTACTCAGCTCTAAAGAAGGAGAAACTTGAGGTTTTATAGGTAAATGGTCACAAATACAGACCATACTCAGAAGCGAAATAAATCAGATGTGCATGTGTAAGCAATGTATTGCCTTACTAGTGTGAGAACCTGAAAGAATGAATAAAAACTAGGAGGTATGATAGACATTGTGAAATGAAAGAAAAATGCTCAAAAGTAAAGGACAACTAGGGTGTAGGGAAAGAAGGGGAAATTATGTATGTATGTAGTCACAGGATAGCTAACAGTTATACCAGTGTCTTCTATTGCTTTACTGAAAGGAACGGTTAATGATTACTTATTTGATCAACATTGCATGTCTCTTTTTGTTTTTTTGAGAAACCACTTTGAAGATATCAATAGTAACACATCAACCATTGTTAATTCCCTACCACTTTGTCTGTAACTCTGTATTGTTTGTGTTGTTCTTATGCTATTTTGTAAATGGATGTCTGTTTGTTAATCAGTTTTCCTTCTTTTATTTTTAAAATAATAAAGATAAATGAATAAAAAATAAAGAACAAGATTCAAAACAACGTATGGATCTCTCTTCATGAAACAACCTTAAATATTGCATGGTGACTCTTACATGAGAAAGTCACATAAATATGATGAGATTATATATAGCATATTATATATATATATATATTTTATATATATACATGAGCAAAATGGAAGATAAACAGAAACTGGAAGAAGTTATAATAAATTCACAAATTACCTTTTCTGTTATTCAAAAATATTTTAAGATATTAGGTAATTTTTTTCATTTATACAACTACTTTTTATCTGTTCATTGAAGAGAAAGTTGTGTCCTTTTATTTCTTTTTTGCCTGTGGTTTTTGCTGAGTAACATTCTGACTATTCTTTGAAGACCCCCCCCATACACTGTGTAAAAACTACTTTTATTCCCAAATTATTGTTTTTGAAACTTTTTAAATAGAAACAAAAGAGTGATTTTGTATTTGCTTTATTTATATCTATTTATATTGCATTGAATAATGTAAAACATACTGCAAAATCTCAGTGCCATCTGAAAAATAGTTACATGTAAGACATGTCTATAATATTGTAATGAATTGATTAGAATGAAAAAAACGATAGTAAATAAATGCATAAATAAATTAGAATTAAAACAATGCTGGAACATTTTTGAAACATTAAATGCATTCAATTTAACTGAAATCATACTAAATTCTCAACAGTTTAGAGGTTCAAACATTCTAGTTTCCAACCCTAGCTCCATGTAAGCATCTTTTCCCTTCTCTCTTCCCTGCTCCAGGATCTTGCTAAGATTTCAAGGGTGCCAGTCAACCTCCCCCCTGAAAACGAGTCCTACTGGGGTGGGGGTACATTTGTGAGTTCTCCCCCGCAGCATCAGTGTGCTGCTGTGCGCTCAGTGCATCTGCCCTCTATGCCTATGTATCTATCTATCTATCTATATGTCTATATCTACACACACACACATACATTATATATAACCATATACACATATATAATATATATACATAATATTATATTGTGTTATATATTATATTATAATATTTTTGGTCTTTTTTTTTTTTTTTTTTTTTGCAGCAGTGAGGACCGAACTCAGGACCCTATGCTTGCTAGGCAAGCGCTTATTCCACTGAGCTATATCCCCAGCCCCTGGTCTCATTTTTTTGATGCAGGGTTTCACTATGCAGTTCAGCCTGGCCTTCAACTCACTTTGCAGCCCAGGCTGGCCTCAAATTCATAGCGATGCTCCTGCCTTGGGGAGGTCTAGGTTTACAGGTGTATACCACCATTTCTGCTGGTCTAAATTGTCTAAGCAATCTCTGTCTCAGAATTCTAGAAATCACTGATATATTACAGAGGGAAATTGACTACAAGTTGACAGGGTAGTAGAGCAAATAGTTTCCAAAAAGAATAAGAAAGACCAGTTCTAAAATTTCTTAAATTGTCTTCTATCTGAAGTGGGTATCTCTCATACCAGCTTTACTATAATAAAGTAAGAGAAGATGTTAAAGTTTATGCTATACATCTTAAGATGCCAGGAGTTGGCTTCACCCAAATCCAGAGACCTGAATCCCTGGAGTTGGGTGTGCAGTGTCAGGGAGCAGTCTGCCCTCGCTCCAGGAGAAAGACACCTGAAAGTCTCCACCTTGCCTCTCCAGGCCCTACTTTCAAACACACCTGTCCATCATTCTTACCTCTTTCTCAAGCAGCTCTGGAAACCCTACATCTCAAGTGTCTTTTCTTAGTCTGTCATGGTTGACTCAATGACCTAAATCAATTAAAAAACTTCATTTTTTGCATTAATTTTGACTTTGAAGAAGTGCCACCATCTCCACAGTGCCAGATGTGGTGGGTGAGCACACTGCGTAGTAGTTTTCCAAGCCTGGCTTTTTCAAGGATGGCACATGGGAGCAGCCTTTGCCATATTTCTGATCACACCTCATACAAACACTCACAAAAGAGGACTCCCAGAACCCTTCAGAAAGGGGTAAGACTGGCTGGAGATGTAGCTCAGTAGCACAGTGCCTGCCTGGCAAGTGAAGGCCCTCAGTTCAATTCCAGGTACAAAGAGGAAAGAAGGCATAGTAGAAATGATAGGATAAGTGTGTTCAAAGAAGAGGAAATATTTGAGGAGGATTAATAGCAATGCATCTATTACTATAATTTTTATTTAAATATTCACTATATATTTTGTGCATATATATGTACATACATAGAAAACTTTAAAACTTTCACAATTCAAATTAAATAATCAGTCCTTTTCTGCAGTTTCTTTCCCTTTCACAATCTATTATACCTTTTGCATCTTCTTTACTCTTTCAGTTTTTATGCAAAGGAGACCAAATGATGATTACATGTGCAAGTCTGATTTATTTCACTTATGAGTATGGTCTTAAGTTGCATACATTTGCCTATAAAAGCCTTGAGTTTCTCTTTCGTTACAGCTGAGTAGTACTCCATTGTATTTTGCATGTCTGTATTTTGTAATATGAGCAACTACTTTAAAGGTAACAATATGCAAAATAATACTATTGTTAATTTCTATCATCTTGTTTGAAATTATCATTTTAATTTGTTGTTTTTCAATTTTTTCTGTTTTTCGGCTTTTTGAGACATGGTCTCATTATGCAGTTCAGACTAGCCTTGAGATCACTTTGTAGCTCAGGCTGGCCTCAAACTCACAATGATCTCCTGCCTCAACCTCCCGAGTGCTGGGATTACAGGCATGTGCCACCATAGTTTTTCTCCCTTTAAAATAAAAAAGAAATAATATAGTAAAAAGAAAACCTATAGAATGTGACAAAATATTTGTAAATTACACAGGATAAGAGGAATAATATTCACAATACATAGATGATTGCTACAGTTCAACAACAAAAACTGAATGTGGGTAAAAACTTGTACAGACAATTCTTTAAAGAACATACACAAATACACAATAAGCTCCTGGAAAGATACTTAGTACCTGTTATGACTTATGTCTACATGTTCTTTCAAAGCTTCATGCACCCATGGGCTGGCTTTTGCATGGTGGCTGAATATGGGGTATGTGATGCTGGAATTAAGGCTGTGTGCTTACTAAATTCGGCCACTGATTGTTTTGGCACAGATGTGGGTGTGGGTAACGGTGTGGGTGGCACCACCTAAGGTGCAGGTACAGTGGAAGGGATGAGAGGAAGAAACAGGGTGCTGCTGCTGCTACTTACCTACCTCACTGTTTTTCTGCCTTCGACCTGGGCGTCCATGCCATGGACTGGTTCTCCTCTGTGATGCCCTTCTGCCATGCTACCCTGCCTTGGACCCAGCCAATATGGACTGAAAACTCTGCAAACTGCGAACCAGAATACACCTTTAATGTTTCAGCTTTGGGTGTTGGATATTTTGTCTCAGCAATGAGAAAAGTAACTAAAACAACAGCACTTTGCATGACACATAGAATGATCAGAGTGGGATATCACCTAATGCCCATTAGTAGAATCACTTTTAGAACAACAGAGAAGAACTAGCACTACGAAGGGTGGGGAGAAGCTCAAAGCTCTTCTCATTGTAGGTAGAAACAGAAAATTTATAGAAAACAGTATAGAGATGGTTTGAAAAATAGAATTACTACGATCCAGCAATCTTCTGCATATGTATACAAAAAACCCTGAAAAGTAGAAAGAGATACTTGCACCTAAAGTTCACTAAAGCATTCATCACAGTAGACAACAGGCTGAAACAACCCAAATATGCATTGATAGATAAAGAGTAAGCAAAATAAACCATGCGTATATGATGGGATATTATTCAGCTTCAATAACTAGATAATACTGTGTCCAGGCTACATCATGTATGCTATAGTTTGCATGATGGTCTCCGAAGGTCCATACATTGAGGCCTGGTTCCCAAGGCACCCACTGGGAAGTGGGCATTGCAGATATTCATAGGTTATCAGGAGAGTGACTGCAGAAGGGACTTGGGAACTGCACCGATCTATTCTTTCTATTTCCTGACTCCAGACTTGAGCACTTACTCTGACAGCACACGTGCCGTGATGTGTCACCTGCCCAGATGCCCACACAGAGGGGTCATACCTCTTGAATATGAACTTCCAAATGTGAGCTGCATAAATCTTCTCTCTAGAAGTTCATTACCTAAGGTACTTTGTCCTAGAAATACAAATCTCAGTAATTCAGTGGAGGATTCTTGAATACTTAATAACAAGTGAAATAAGGCAGACACAGAAAGACAAGTACTACATGATTCAGTTATATGAGTGTATCAGTCAGTGTTCTCTAGTACCCAGAAACAATAGGGTTCAGAGAGAGATTTATGACAGGATATTTATTAAGGTATATGATTACTGAACTTATGGAAGCTGCAAAGTCTCATAAGAGACCTTCAGCAAGGTACCAATCTTAGGATGCTAGGAGCTGGCTCTATCAAAATCCAAAAGCCTGAGCACCTGAATTTACAGTGTTCAAAGCCAGGGGCAGATTATATTCTGACTTCAGGTGTGGTCCCTGAATTTTCCTGTCTTCTTGCTCTATATAGGACCTCAACCACTAAGAGGCAGATCTTTCTTCTCAGATCACTGAACCAAATGCCAGTTTGGATGAAACTCAAAGACACACCTAAAAACAAAACTTTATTAGTTCTTTAGTTGTCCCTTGATGCAGTCAACTTGACACATAAATTTAACCACCATGACTATATAAATAAAAGAGTTAAATTCTTAAAAGCAAGGAATAAAGGAATAAGGCATAGAGGATTAAGGAACAGTAAATCAATAGGTATAGAGCTTCTCTTTTTCCAAGCAAAAAATTATATATTCCACTGCACTAAAATATAAACATACATTATTGAAATGTATACCTATGGTGGTGATGATGGTAAATATTACAGTATATGTTTATCACATAATTTAAAAGATAAACAAAATCATTAATGCATAGATAAGCCAATCAGAAGTTGGAACTTGAATGGAAATATAGAAAACTACCCAATAATTATGAGAGAATAAATAAGACTTTTGAGAGCTAGCAATGGTGGCACAACCCCTACTGCAAGCACTTGAGAGGCTTAGGCAGGAGGATCTGAAGTTCAAAGTCAGCCTGGGCTACAAAAGAGATCCTATCTCAAAGTCTGGGTTGAGGGGAAGGTAAGGGAATGAGGGGAGAAAAGAGGCTATATCATGTACAGGCACAAATTCTCTGTGATGAATGTGATCATTATGTATATCTAAAAGGTACAGATGAAATGTGATTGGAGAAAAACAAAGAATTTTGAATAAATAAAGCAAAAATCCAGACTTTGAAATGAAAAGAATTAAAACAATATCTGTAAGACTATGTGAATCAGAGAAGTCAATACACTGGACTGAAAAAGAGTGCACTGCTGTGTGAAAAATGTGCTTATTAGACTAAGAAGAAAGCAGCAGCTGGTCAAAAACAAAACTAAATATAAAGAAGTAAAGCCATTCAGCTATGTCATAATACATTACATGCTTTTTACATAATGGACTTCAAACTAAATTCCCCACTGTTAACAGTTTGAAACACTCCCATTTACAATCTTACCTGCATTTCAGTGTCCTGCGCTCCTTCCCTTCTGTCTTCTCCAGAACTTTGTTTCCCATTGCCAGGGTGCAGGTCGATCTCATCCACTGGAGTAAGTCCTGCAAGGGCAGGAACTCTGTCTGTGAATACGCACTCACTCAGCAAGCACAGGGCTGCATCTTCCCTTCACAGACACACAGGTGTGCTGGTTTGTCCTTCTAACATGCATAACTTGCCTCCCTTTTAGATGGGACTCTGTGAATCCTGCTGACTGCATGAGTTCCTGCAGCGGCCCTCTCTGGAGCGCCTGCACAGAGCTCTTTATGTGAAAAGCTCTCTGTCATTATGGCATTCCATACCAGAAACTCACAGTCTATCTCTCCCTGGGATGACAATCTTTTGGACAGTCTTTGATATCTCCAAACATGTATACTAAAGTGTGAATTACTGTGATATGCATGTGTGAATTTGAGTAATATAATAATTCCATAGACTATAAATCAAGTTATCATGAAAGGGAGAAAATGTAGCTTCCACATGTCCAGTGTTTAACAGAAAAATGTTCCCAGACAAAAGTGTCAGTTTCCTAGAACAAATAGAATGTACACTCCTCCTCCCAACTCCTGGTTTTGTTGATCCCCAGTCTCTTTCCCAGAAACTAAGAGCTTGCATTACTTTCACTTTCCATGTGACGTGAGTCAAACATAACAATTATTTCCAGTTGTCCAAAATTGACACCAGAACTCATCTAATAAAGAGCAAAAGTGGGGAAGACCTTGGATGTTTCATATATTAGAGAACTATTCAGAATTCAAATTCAGAGAAGATAAAGGAGGAAGCATACATTAACAAAGAAACTTCATTTCATTGCAGTGAAAGATAGAGGCATTAAGAAATCTAATCTGAACTTCCTTTAACGCACTGATTCAAATCAAGCAGTTGTCAGGAAACTGTGATTGGACAATCTGCTGTTAAAACCACACTGAATGTCTGAAAAACACAGATAATAACAATTCCATCATAAGGACGTACAGAAGAAAAATTAATGACTAGCACTGGTAAAGGATTTAACAACAGTCTGCCATAGATTAGACACTAACTTTACAGAGCTTATTCAAAATCATGAGTTCTTTCTGTTATTTCTGTGGGCTCAAGTCTGGCATCACTGCTCTTCCACTACATCGTTGCTCCTATTTTGCTAAATATGTAACATTTCTATATGCTGCATAAATTATATTCCCTGTACAATTATAGGCATGCTATTGTTTTAAATAAGATAAAAGGAGCAGAAACAAATGCCTATTTATGCTGTCTTTTATACGTACACACTTCCCTTAATAGTGATCTTGTTTTCCCACATGAATTTGCATTACCCTATGGGATTATGAGAACTTTGTATAAGCATCTCTTATAAAGGACAACTTCAGTTTTCTTCAAGTGTCAAGAAGATACCTCCACTTTCAGTTTCAGAAATAGTTTATTTCAGGCCAGGTATACAGCTCAGTTGCATAAGTGCCTGCCTGGAAAGCACAAGGTCCTGAGTTCAATTCCTAGTACCAAAAAGAAAAAAAAGAAATAGTCTATTCCTTTGGGAGGAGTTCAGACTTCTGGTTTTCATGGATGCCTCGCTCTCTAGCAAAATCTCTGGGCTATGTTGTTTCCACTGGGAAGGGCAGCAGCTGCTGGTCTTCCCCACAGGCATCTGTCAGCAGGGAAATGGCACTGGAGAAAGGAGCCACAGTGAGAGTGATAAACCCAGGTCTTCTTAACCTTCCCTGCCTGGGCTGCAGCCTGAGCTCTGTGAGGTGGGGCTGGATTCCAAAGGGGGTGCATTTGCTCTGTGGTCACAGTCACGAGGAATTTGGTCTCTATAAGTTGGAGTTGAGAACAAAAAAAAAAAAGAGGAAGGCCCACATTGTTCGCCTTACATACGATTAGTAAAACTTTAGTCCAAGTGCCCTTGCAGTGGAGAGAAAGTAGGTCCTGACTCTAGTGCTAGACTTGTTCGTCATTTCAGAGTTGTGAATCTGGTGACAAGTACTGTTCTAGATCCTGGGGACATATCTGTGATTCTGTGGAGCTCCTGATATGAGCTTGAATTGAAAGTAGCCGGTATAGAAATTTAAAAATAAAAATGGGATCGTGGTTGAAGAAAACAAGCAGGGCAGACATCTCTGAGGGCACACCCAATTTAAGAGACCTCAAGGATGGGAGGGAACCAACCTTGCCAAAGTGGGGTGAGATTTGGATGCAAAATGCTGTTGGCATGAAGACCCCAAAATAAGAGGAACATGGGTAGGTCCACCAACTGAAAGACCTAAGTGAATCTTATTTCTGGAGCAAATTAAAAAATACTTGCCTTGAAAAATGTTAAAGATCACAGAATGAAAGGAAAAGAAAAGAGAGAATCGATCTTCATTTTCCAAGTTTCCGACACTGGCTTCTGGTGTGGAGGAGCAGGGGGGTGCGGCGGCGCCAGCAGAGAGCACGGCAGGTCTCCCTGTTTCCTTTCTCATTTCTTTCCTTGAGCAAGAGAAAGGCATGAAAATTACAGTTTTCATCCCCCTCGTCACTTGCTGAGAGAATCGGAGCGGAAATATACTTAGCCTTTGTCAGTTCTGTGTTAATATTTTTTAAAAAGCGCTGAGATTGGGTGCTTTTTTACAGAAAAGAGATATATTTAGCTCCCCTTTTGGAAGCGGATGGTCCAATGCTTGACCGCTGGTGAGGGCATCTGGGGCACATTTCATGCCGCGGATGGCACCACGTCAGAAAAGCTGCACTGAGGAAGTGAGAGAAGGAGCAGTCTTTAATTGTTTGATCAAACACTGAAGATGACAGTGTATAATATAGCAACCATTGTTAATTCCTGTCTTTTTGTTTTGAAATCATGTGCTTTTTTATTGTTTTTGTGTTGGTTTGTTTTTCTCTTCATTGTGGTTATTTTGTTATCGTTTTTCTCTTTAAAATAAAATTTAAGAAGCTATCACTTTAAACACACACACACATTTTCCTGAGGTTTTTAACAAAAACCACTACACACATCCACAACAAAAGTAAGAATCTTTCCTAAAATCCTAATCGCTCACTCTAGGCGGAGCCACTTAAGGTTTCAGCACATTTCAACATCAGCACATTGAATTCAGTGCTTACACTAAATGAACCTTTCAGGAAACGCAATCAAATCTATCTAAAATGAAGTCCTCTCCCCAGATTTTTGTTTGCATTGTAAAATAACAGTGATGTCTTTTAGTTTGCATGGTTGTACAGAGGACAGGCTTTACTCATAACATAGGAAGTTGTTACAAAACAATATAGAAATGATGCAATTATTTTACAATTACTCTGCAAACACTGAGGGGCAACATAGTCAGGTGCTTCATGAAGGTTTGGGGCCAAGTCTACTTGAATGCATTATACTTATAGCGCTATGATTTGAGGCAAGAGGCAAAGTCTCTATGAAATCATGGGGATGTCTGCTATGATAGGAATGTAGTCCGCACTGGCTCTGGACCGCCTGTGCAGTACAGGGAGCGCCCTCCTGTCTCTGTGCTGTGTGTTGGTGCCAGCTGTCAGGGGCTCATGAGCATGTCAGCCCTGTCCTTTCCCTCACTTGCTGCATCTCCCAAGGAACCACAGCTGCACTGGAAGTGGGCTTATTTTTTTATGAAACCAGATTTCAAAGAACATGATGCTTCCTCATTCTAGGTTGCTCAAACTGCTCTCCATTCTTCAAAATCATTGTCCTACTCTATCTAAGGGTCATCTTTAAAGCATCAAATAATTTGCAATACCTCTCCTAACACAGTATCTGGCTGAGCAACCCGCTCAGACCTTGCCCAGGCAGAGCTGTAGAAACTCCTTTCAGGGTTGCAGGGTTTCACTTTCAGTTTCACACAACTCTAAATGCATTAAAGGGATGCTGTACAATTCTCTCATTGGTAAATCAGGGAAACCCTGAAAGCCTTATAACATTGGAGGGATAAATAAGAGTCCAACAATCCACTGAGAGACAGCACAGAGAAGCAAACTCTCTACCAAGGGGAACAGCAGATAATATGCTGACTTCCCTTCAGGCAAACTCTGTTGCTGTGAGGGAGCTCTGCTCAGGGACAATCAACTTCTAAGCCCAGGGTGTGAATGAGAAGGGGTTTATAATGATGGTGATTTTATAAAACCACCAGAATCATGAAGCACTGAAGCTGAGCCTGAGATAGGCCCTGAGGTCAGATGAAATCAGATTTATCAAAGCAGCAAGTCCCTTAGTTCCACTACGGGGCTACACTTACTTTCTCTTCCTTGCCATTGTGTTGAGGGTGAAAAAAGTAAATTGTCAAGCTCACTGATGAGTTTGCTGTTTTCAAGAGAGGAAAACATAGACATGAGATGCCCGTGAGCAGATGCCATATTATTAGGAACAAAGAGAAAAACATAGGTAGCCAGAGAGAAAAGAGAAAGATCACAAAAGCAACTTTCTAATAATGCATTTAGATTTGGTTTCAGGCTAGATTTCTTCCATCAGAATTAGTCCCAGGTCAGTGATTGGTGTGAGTGTGTGCATGTGCGTGTGTGTGTGTGCCCACTCACTCCCTACCTGCCACCAACAGAATCCAGGCCCTGTGTTTGAGTAAGAGGTTTCATGCCAAATGAAGCTCCTCCCAGACAGCACTAAAGGCAACACTGTGCCCCAGGCATCCCTCTGACAAATGTTCCTGCCCTCTGGATCCCTCTCCCTGAGTTCCTGAGCAGGCTAGAGCCTCATTCATCCCCTCCTTTCTAAGGTCTCCCTCTCCCTGGCACACCCTCCTCCTCTGCCTCCTCCATGCATTTTCTTCCCTCCCTCTTCCCATGTCTCATTCTTCGCCTCTACCAAATGGGAAACAGAGCAAACCAAAAGACTTAGAAGTGTACTACTGAAAGTTCACATATTGTTTTGAACTACTTGTTACCTAGCATCAGTTTTCTGATAAGTCATTTTTAGCATCTTCTACAGAATTTGCAATCGTGTGCTTGCATCTCACTGAGTTCATGCGCACTACCTGCGAAGCTCAGGTAGCTCTAGTGTCAGGCACTGTTCTTACACACACCTCTTAAATACTTAGGAAGGTCCCTTCTTATGTGTTCCCATGGTCAGGTATTTTCAGAAGATATGGATGAGTACATTGTTCAGGTTTCACTTTTGAGATGGCAATGTGAGGAATTATGTAGGTATTCATTGCCATTAAAATGATCATAACTACTTTTGGTAGGAAGAAAGAATTCATTTAAAAACCCCTGAAAATTGTCCAAAGGCTATAGATCAAATAATGAACCATTTATCCATGAAGGTCCTTATTAATTATATAAATAAATAAATAAATAAATGTCTCAATTTTTACATATGTGCAAGATAAAAAATAAACTCTTAAATTCTATGCTGTTTTCCATTTGATACACTGTGGAAAAAATTTTTTCCTGAATCCAAAGGAAACCCTCTCTGTGATAAATCATATAGAACATATGGGTCATAAAAACACTTCAATGTTGTAATGTCACCGTGATG
The DNA here is from genome assembly GCA_004027595.1 of Dinomys branickii. Taxonomy (NCBI): domain Eukaryota; kingdom Metazoa; phylum Chordata; class Mammalia; order Rodentia; family Dinomyidae; genus Dinomys; species Dinomys branickii. Next base: position 91,276 of record PVLD010004328.1, read on the forward strand.
CTAACTATTTGTAATGAACTACATTTATAATATCTTTATAACTTTTCAAATTATACAAATTTTCTATTTTCTTGATGTACAAAAAACTTTCGTTCATCCTGGAGAAATTCTATGACTCTACCTTTGAAATGCAAGGCCTAGAAATTCTGAGTCTGATTTAATCTTCCTCTGTTCTTATAGACCAGAAAACACACAGAAGAATGTGAGAGTTTCACATATGTGCAAGAGTTGGCTCATATCAGCTCATATCAATCAGTTGTATATGTCTCTTCTCAACTGTGAATTTAGTGAGTTCAAGTTCACTTTGGCAGCGTTAAATCAGTTATGATCAATCATTCAGGAAATGGTTAGGTGGGACAAATCAAGACATTTTCTCAGTGAGTCTTGTGGATAATAATTGCCCAAGTTTTAATTTTAATTTAATTTCAGTCACAGCCGTGGGTGTCATGTGCCCACACCTGCAGACTTGTGAACAGTCCACTGGCTGTTGGCTGAGCATCCAGAAGGAAAGGATGCCTGGAGCAAACAGAAATAAAGAGATTCAGACCCAGCAAATTACCTTTATTCTAGCCAAAAGCAAGCATCACATTGCATCTGCTAAAAACACAAGTGCCCCATAAAACCAAATTGATCCTATGCCTCAATCACTCCTTCAGCAAAACTACTTACCCCTGCCCAAAATAGAATGTGAAATAAATAAGTTTTCAAAAAGTTCAAGTGCAGAAAGGTCAGCTGTTCTCTGGTGAGAAAGGGACTGAGCACCCCACAGCACAATCACTCAGCTGGCAATGCCCACTAGAGAGTGTACACATGCTCCATCTCCATGCATCACAGACTCTGCCTTGTTATTTGACAGGGTCACACTGCTGTATGCAATGCTGCTCCATAGTATGTTGGAATGTCCACAGTTTAGTTTACTTGGTTGAGTAAAGACAGACAAATGATTTTCAGGTGGGAAACATTTTTGCCAGAGTTTTGTGTAATAACCTCAGCTCTGAAAATGTCACTTGATAAGTAATTGTCTTATCTCCTGGAAAAAACTAAGTAGTACAGTGGTATTTGAAGTCTAGTTTAATTACCTAACAATTCAGTTCATACACATTACTGATTCTGATTTACTTCAACTTCCAAAACTTTTTTCAGTACTGGAATTTACACCCAAAATTTTCTCAATGAGCTAGATTCCTGCCTTTTCATTACTTTTTGTTTGGAATAAATTCTTGCTAAGTTACTAAGTTGACTAGGATGGGTTTAAAATTGTGATTCTCCTGCCTTAGTTTCACAGCATGCAGGGATTACAAACATCCACCACCATGCCCAGATTGTACAAATATTTTAAAAATTTTTTCATAAGTAAAATAAATAATCACCCACAGATATCATCTCTTAAAGGTTACAGCATATTTGAATATCATCATACTGAGTTCAAGGCACACAGAAAATGAAGTTCTGGAGGACACATCAAGTCACACTTACACAATAATTCCCTTCCCTTGACTTCTTTTTAAAATGTTTTATTTTGTTACATATATGTATATATAATATTATAGATATCTGTATTATATATTATAGATGTATGTAGCTCATCTTTCTTCCTCTGCCTTCTTGTTTCCATTGTAAAATAGAGACTAGAGTTTCTTTTAAATGATTGAGGTCAGGACTGATTGACCCAAGACACAGGAAATTTTACATTCTAATTGACAAGATAAAGCAATTAGCATTATAATTACTCAGCACACAGGGAGGCAGCATAGTAAGGTGTTTCAGGGCTTGGGATCAAGGCTGCTGGGATTCAGATTACTTATATGGCTGTGATTTCAGACAACTGATTCAGCCTGCCTTTACTTCAATTTCTATAAAATCATGGGAAATGTTTATCATGAGATTTAAGATGTGCAGTCCGTGTACACCCATGAGCATTGCCCGTGACCCCTGTACAATGAAGGGAACCCCTCCTGACTGTAGCGAGCATCGGAATCCATCATAGTGTACTGCACACCCTTTCCCTTACTGCATTTCTAAGTAACCAATTCCACTATAAGAGTCTTGTTATGTTTGGAAATTGTGCTTTCAAAATAATGTCTCATCAATTCAGTATTCTCAAACGGACCCTCAATCTTGAGAAATATTCCATTGTATTTTACAGCTAAGGGACGTTTTTATAAACAGCAAATGATTTCTAGGAATTCTTCCAAGAAAACATTTAAAGAAATGGGATGATAAGTCTTTGTAAACCTTCACTTTGGCATAGCTACAAAAATTCTTTTTATGGTTGTTAATATTTTGCTCTAAAAACTTTTAGTTTACATTCTTCCAAATCCCTCACAAAGCCTGTTGTCTGTCATTATTCACCCACTCATGCAAATACAGAATCCTGTCAACATCAGGGAGTAACCTAAAAACCCACCAGTACAACCAGAGGCAGAGAAGAGAGAAGCTAAACCACCTACAGTGAAGAGACAGGTAAAAAGCTGCCTTCCCCTCTGGCCCCTTCTCCGGCACTGAAAGAGCTCTGCTCAGAGGCTCACAGCTTCTAAAGTCTGATGCAGCGAGAGGACAGGACTTATGAAAGCTGCTTATTTTTTCTTAAAAATTATCAGCACTGGGGAACGTTGGAGCTGAGCCTTAGATGGGACAGGAAGCCAAACGAAATCCAGATTTTATCACAACATCAGGTTCCCTAATGTCACTACTCGGCTTGTGTTCAGTGCACCCACAGACAGAGTAATGAATTGAACCTCTTTCTGTCTGTTGACTTTATATGGCATACTTAGAACTACTGCTGCTGCAGCTATGGTGGTAACAAGGTGACCACAGAGCTGCTTGTTTGCAGGAGGAGGAAAGCACAGAAATGAGACTCAATTGAGCAGCCACTGTCACCCCTAAAGGCAAAGAGAGAGAAATGCTCAGAGTGAAAGAGAGAGACCACAAAAACAACCTACTTTCATATCTTGCATCTGACTTCATTTGACACCGGATGTCTTCCTTCAGCAGAATCAGTGATTTCTTAGAGCCCACTCCTCCTTCGCCCACACCAGCAGAATTCAGCTGCTGTGCTTTACTAAAGCACTTCCCCTAGGAGAATCTCATATAGTACAGCACTCAGGAAGGCGTCTGCTTCCAATAGAAGCCCCTGGCCACAGCCTAATTGTCCCACCTTCATGGAGCTCTTCCCCTGACCTCCTTGGCAGGCACCAGCCTCATGTCTCGTCTTGTCTGTGACCATCTCTCCTTGGCAGCTGCTTACCCCTGCTTCCTTCACTCTTCTTCTTCCTCCCTCCGCAGTCCTCCTTCCTCTCCTCTAACAAAAGAAAACAGACAAAAACAAGAAGTGAGAACAGAAGACCTAAAAGCACTTTGCTGAAAACATCTTGGAGCAACTCCCGTTCTAGTCCTCTTCATCTGTTTTCTGACTTCATAATCCTTATTTTATAGAAATTTTTAGCAATATCCAGTATTTCTGATTGTGAGTCCACACCTCGCTGAGTTCAGGTTCACTCACTGTGAAGCTCAGGAAGCCCAGGGTCATCACTGCCCTTGCCTGTGACCCTCCAAGTCCTTGCAAGGGTCACTAATTATGTGCACCCATGGGCAGCTATAGTCATAAAATTTCCAGAAGCAACATGTTGCTTTCCCTCTGGCAATGCAGTCTGACAAATTCTGGGCATCCTCATTCCAGTGAAATGAGCATAGGAATTAGGTGTGGGAAGAAGGAACAATTTTAGAATCCCTAGAAATTTTCCAAAAGGCATATATCAGGCCACGAACCTTCTACTTAGGAAGGGCTTTATTCATTATAAGAATTAATGAAGAGGTAAATATTTAATTTTCTACATATACGCAGAATGGAAAAGAAATTCTCTAAATCCCATTGTGCATTCCACTTATTGTTCCTATAAATTTTTTATCTGAATCTAAAATAAACCTTTCTACATTAAATTAAATGGAAGATTTTGGTTGTGGGAGCACTAGAATATTGATTTGCAAAAATTGTTAGGACTTTTTAAGTGAATTGCTTTGATAATATTTTCATAACTGCCTCAGACAACATGAGTTTTCCCTCTTGTACCTTGTTGATACACACAGTACTAGTTTTTTTATGATGGGAAATCTTATGTATCTAATTTCTTAGTACAAAGACTATAGATTCTGACTCTTTCCACCCCTGCCCTTGCAGACCAGAGCCCACACTGAACATGGCCTCCAAGACCCACATGCCAGCCCCAGTGAACCTCATTGAAAGCATTGAAGGCAGCTGAAGGTGATTCAGGAAGCTCTGAGGATCCCGTCTGCCATCACCCAGCCCCTCGTGGTGGTGGCTATCGTGGGCCTCTACTGCACAGGCAAATCCTACCTGATGAACAAGCTGGCTGGGAAGGAAAAGGGAGAGTGCCGCCAGCAAGGCTCGGCTGGGCCCTCTGTCCACCCACACAGCCAGCATCCAGCATAAGGGTTAGAGAGGCAAAGACAGAGACAGGGAGAAATACTGAAAGCTAAAATTCCACTCACAGGTGGGCCTATCTTCACACTGTTCTGCAGGTTAAGAGTCTGATCCCCAGTCCTCCTAATGTAAGGATGACTTAGGATCTCTAAGTAAACTATTAATATAAAGGAAATTTTGTAACTGACAGACTGCTAGATGTGTGATACATTGAGTTTGTGTTCCCCAAAATCGAGGAATGAATTCCAAGGAACAACAGAGGGTAAGAATAAGTATATATTGAGGAAAACAAAGCTTCTGTCTAAGAAAGTCAGAAGGAGACCTGAATGGGCAACAGGGATCCCACTTTTTAAGGAAGTTTTATAAAGCAAAATCACAAGGCAAGTAAAGGCAGGAAAAAACTATGGTCAACCAATAAAATTACAAGTATACTCACTTAAGTAGTATTTACCCAGTGGAAAATCACAAGGTGGGTTTAAGGTGGGATAAAACTATGGTCAACTAATAAGATTACATCTAATAAGATTACAAGTAATATAGATCAAATATTACTTAGGTGATATTGATCAAATAGGGATCAAATGGGGACGTCACATAGCAAGTGCACATGGAATGAACAAGGACTTTTCCTGGAAGGGCCAGGCCAGGGAGGTATTGCTCCCCCTCCCAAGGGGATTGATTCCTCTTTAGAGTAACAACAATGGCTGTTTGTCTGTCAGGGAAGTATGCGGGTGTGGTCATTTCCTCTGTCCTGAGGTCTGACCTTCAGTGAATGAGCCTCCAGCCACAGTTGTAATGTATTCTGTATTCTTTGAGGTCCTAGCCCTGTCTACCTGCCTATACAATTTCTAAGTGATTTAGCTATCTTTTTTAATATGCTAAAACATGCCTTACATTTCTTTGCAAAGAATAAAATGCTCCATTTCCTAGAAGGAGAGAAACAGCAATATGAGATATTACATGGTAATAAACTATAAAACCATGAGTAAAATGTTTTGGTACAAAGCAAAAGTTTCCATTTACTTTTTAAGTTTAGTTTACTAGTGTATTGTGTAGTAAATAAAATTTACATTCCTTGTATCACATATTCTTTTATTTAATTAAAATTTATATAATACATAATTTATAATCACCCTCATCCAGCTCTACAACTGTCTCATCCTCTCCAAAAGAAATTCTGTATTGTCTAAACAATAAATCCCTATTCACAAATGCACCATCATTTTGTGTTCTCTCCCTATGATTTTGAATACTCCAAGAACACCATGCAAGATTTGCTCTTTTATGACTATTATAACTGTGCATATCTTCAAGATCCATAAAAGTTGTAGTAGGTATCACAATTCCCTTCACCTTTAAGATTCATTAACTGGCTGAATCTGTCAACTTTATTCATCCATTCATTTGTAGATGCACACTTCACCCGCTTCTGTGTTTTGGCTTTTAATGATGTGGTCATGTATGATACATAGAAATATCTCTTCAAATCTGTGCTTTCACAAGGGTTACAATTGCTGGCTCATATGCTAATTCTGTTTAATTTGTTAAGGAATCCCCAAAACATTTTCTATATTAGATGCACTATTACATTTCCGCCAAACTTGAGCAAGTGTTCACATTTTTTGACATTTTTGCCAATATTTGTTATTTTGTTTGTTTTTTGTTATTTCTTTGACATTAGCCATGCTAGTGGGTGTGATGGTACATTGTAATTTCAATTTACAACTTTCACAATGACGGGTGTTATGCTAAACATCTTCCATGGGCTCATTGCCCTGTGTACGTGTTTATTTCAATCTGTTTGTTTATTTTTAATCTATTTTACTGCAGGAAATCTTAATATATTCAGAGTATCAACCACTTAACAGAAGTGTATCTAGCACATAAATTTTTAGTACTACATCTTCTCTTTTACTTGGACGAAAGTATATTTTGACACGTAAAACCTTTCAATTATAATGACATTCTACTATTATGTCACTTCTTGTCTATTCCTTTAGTCTCGTGCCAAGTTATCACAGCCAAAGTCAATGTCCAAATGCTTATTCCTATGGTTTTTGTATTTTTAACTCTCATGTTTAACTATTCTACCATTTTGAGTAACATGTTATGGAATCTGATAACACTGCAATGACTTTTTTCCTTTCTCCCTCTTCTTGTCTATCCTTCTACATTCACCTTTTCTTTTCCTGGTGTTTGTGCCTCCTCAGTGGCACAAGCACTGGATGGCAAGCGTAAGGTCCTGAGTTCAATTCCTGGTACCAAGTGAAAGAAAAAGAATAGGTAGAAAAGAGAAAAGGAAATTGAAAGCCTCAAGATAAACCTCTTTCTCTTCAGGGAATTCAAAGAAATCCCTAAAGTCCCTTTACAATAAGTTTGTAAATCCAGGCACAAGACTTATTCTTTACACTGGTAAATTGCATTTCTGCCACCTTCATTTGAGAGGGGAAACCACATCTTGGAGTGAAATTGGGCATCTGTGGGTTAACTGTTCAGCTAAGATCCCTGAGGTAATTGGTGGTTATGACCACAGATATGTACAGGTACAGCTATGATGTAATGTCAGTGGAGTATAATGGCCTTGGAAACTCCTGTCAGAGCTTCCTGCTCTCCCTTGAATACCGTTCACCCTGTAAACCACTGCTCTGCTTCTATATGTGGCTTCATGCTGAATTCCAATGAAAACTGGTCCCATAGAAAAAAACCAATATAAGTGCAGAAACAAAGCTTTGTTCAGGGCTCTCAAGGAAATGCAAGTTCCCTCCAGAGAGACTGGCAAATAAAGGATATACTTTCTTCTACTCTGCATCCTAGTGGTTCTGTTTAGATCCTATTTGTCTCCTTCTTCACCAGGAATGAGCAGATATCAATTTCAAACACGTGCAGATCTCTTGCACTGTAAACTGACATATAGATAATACACATCTAGATCACCTATCTTGGTGACACCCCTCACATGTACCCACACCAGCTTATATTATGATACTAGTGTGAGCACCCACACACCATTCTTTCTTTATTGCTAAATAACCATTTTCATGTCCTCTTACTGGCTCATCAGTTTCAATTCAGTGGGCCAATGAGAATCCAGGTTCTTGCGTACACAGGGGGAAGAACTGGCAAATAAGTAGCTATGGTTATTGAAGATGGAGGAAACGGAGCAAAAGCAAAACAGGAGCAGGGAAAAGAGGGCCAATGACTCAGGCGTTTAGTATTTAAATGTCAGAAACTTCTGTTTTTAGGTGTCCTGCACTAAACTCTCACCTGAGGCACGGTGATTACCTTAGCTTTGTTGTTTTCTATCTTCCTTAGGATAATGGAAGCATGGATAACAACACAGTGCTGTTTACAGTTAAATGGAGGGAAGGGAGGGACTCCCTCAGCCTCTTTGTTTCTCACTGTAATATTCCCCCTTGAGAAATTTAGTCCCTGACCATCTTTGAGGGGAGTTGGAGAGAGTTCAGTCTTCTGTAGCTACCTCTACCTGAATAGGAGCATCGGCCCCACCTGTGCTGAGACCAAAGAATCCTTACCCTGACTCAGTTCAAGGGAGCTGAGCCCTTCCTCCAAAGATTTCATAATGAATCATGGATGTGAAAGCAGGTCTTGGTCTTGTTTAATGGTCACCACCAGTAGTTTGATAGCTGACACACAAGGAAAAAGAAATTTAACTAAAAGATTGAGTACACAAGGCCTAAATAGTAAGGCTACCAGAAGCACTAAAAAAAGGCCACGCTGAGGACAATAACCAAGACTCCAGTTACAGATATTTGGTCAAGACAACCATAACTCAGACAGATTTTTATGGCTCTTGAAATCATAGTCTGTCAGTTTTGTGCCATGTCTCTTACTATTTTAGATCTATAGACAATGGAATACATTTTTCTTTTAAGGACAAACATAGCACCTTTGTTTCAGCTCTTAGGAGATATAGTTCCCTCTGATATTACATGCTCACTGCTGCTGGTGATGTGTAAATGGTCCTGAACAGAAGTAGTACTCTGTGTACGTTCATCTAGGCTGTATGTCAAATTCTTAAGGGGCTGCTAATGACAGTGGAAAGATATCATTAGCTTTAAGGTCTCATGTAGGTAGTCACTGTTTATTATCACTATTAGAGGCAGTTTCTGAATAATCCAGCATGATACCAAAAGAAACAGAAAAGACCCAAAAGATGTCACATTAAAACTTAGAACAGCAATATTAAATGTCATATACAAGACAACAGATAATTTATTCACACAAATTATATAGAGGGAGCAAACCATTTCATTTGTCTGATTCACTAGATTGGTTGGTATTTTCTTTTCAGAAAAGAAACTTGAGGTCCTTTTTTGGTCCACACTTCTATGAAGTTCCAGTCCTTTTACATCTTCTGGTGTCTTACACAGTTTGAGTTTTGCCCTTAAGAGGTGAATATCTACTCCCTGAACCTTAATGGCAGAAAGAGTGGCTAATGCAGTTATGAAATGGCCTTTCTCCTTGGTCAGAGTTAGTGCAGGGGTCCACCTTCATTCCAGGTCTCGATCAGGACATGGTTACCAAGGTAATTGTGGGTTGACAATTACTGCTAGTCTTTGAGAGTGGAAGAATCTTATTTCCATATTTCTGGTGAGTCTGTTGGAAAGTTCCTAGATGGATCATGTGTTCAATGAACTGGGAGGTGTCAGTATCACTGAGTAAATCATGTGTTGAAAGGGGCCTCACATAAAATATCACAAATGGGCTGAGAGGAAGTATGGACTTGGGGCTGCCTGAAGTCTCATTAAGGCACCTGGAAGGACACCCACTTATGGTGGGTTTCTTTTTTTTTTTTTTTTTTTTTTTTTTTATGGTGGGTTTCTTGACACAGTTTCGCTAAGGTTTGTTTCCGAGTTTGATTGGCTCTCTCAACCTTTTCTGAAGATTAGGGTCTCTACACAGTGTGGAGGTGATACTTAATTCTCAGTGTTCTGGCAACTCCCTGTGTGGTTTGAGATGTGAATGAGAGTCCATTACCACTCTAGATACATCTAGTCAGTCTAAACTTAGGGATTATTTCTTTAAGGAGGACTTTTACCTCCATTCTGACTTGATAGGAAAGGCCTCTATCCACACAATGAAAGTATCAGTACATACCAGGAGGGTTGTATATCCCTTACATGTAGGCATGTGGGTAAATTCTATTTGGTAAACTTCTCCAGGGGAGGACCTATGCCTTTGTACTGGCAAAGGTAATAGGGGAAGATGAGTTGGTGCTTTATGGAGGGCATACACAGGACATGTCTTATGTGGCTGGATTATAATATTATAGATTTTAGGTCCCCTAAAAGAGCCTATGTACTACAGCAGTGGTGGAATCTCATCCTAGGTGGAAGTCATTTAGGCAGAGACTTAATGATTCTATGCTGTATTCATTGTGGCAAGAACAGTTGGTGCCATTTATACTAACATTGTCCTGTTTATTTCCTCCCTCATGAATTGTTTGAAGCTCTTTTATAGATGATCATGGTCTGAGTCTAGATTTTGCACTGGGCTTTAGATAAAGCTGTTGAGGGGGCAGAATTACATGGGAGAGCAGTCTGTTTGGCAGTGGAATCTGCCTTAGAGTTATGCTGGGAGTAAGGGTCTGTGGGTGTTGATGTCCCTTGCAGTAGTCAACTGCTACTTCACATAGGAGATGTATTGCCCCAAGAGGTGGCCAACTGGACAATAGCAACTAGTTAAAGAGAGCATGACATTTAGAGAGCATGACTCTTGAGTAGAAGTCACAACGGGAAGTTCTCTTGATTTAATGATGTTGGAGGAAGGTGACAGTTGCATAATCTGCCTTGCTAATGTCATCCTTTATAGAACTGCTGCCATCTGTGAACCCTGTGCTAGACAACACCCTTAATGATTGGTCCCTCAGAGTTCCACAATTTTGCATGATGGTCGAGTTACATTCATGTACTGTTTCTGCTTTATTGAGAAAAGCATGGCTGGGTTTAATGCAGTGCAAGCTGTGTTCAATAAGAGAAGCTTGAGTTCTAGCAGGGATTTAACTTGATGTGGAGCTGGAACTAAGGGCTTTTGTCCTAAAATTATTTTAGAAGCTTCCTGGACTGAAAATGCCATAGTTGCTATAGATTTCAGACAGCTAAGCCAGCCCTGTAATACTCAATCCTGGTTGCTTGTGCGTGTAAGCAACTGGTTGGTTTTTCTGGCTTAGATGTTGATTTAGTTGTACTACTCTCAGTCTCTCAGCTATGAATCCAGAAAAATGATTAGTTAGCTGTGGGATGCCTAATGCTGGGGCCTGCATCCAGGCCTGTTTTAGAGCTTGAAAGACACTTGAGCAACTGCTGTGCATTTCAGAGCTCCAGTTACTGGTCCTCACGTTGCCTCACACAGTGGTTTGGCCATTACTCCAAACTGAGGTAGCTCAATGCAGTGGAAAAGCCTATCATTCCCAAGAATGTCCTCAGTTGCTGTTTGGACTCAGGAGAACCCTGATGGCAGATTGCCTCTGTTATCCTTGAGGAAAGTTGTCCTTGTTCAGGACTTAAGGTACATTCCAGATAAATCACCTTTTATTGAGAAATTTGGCCCTCGTTTAGAGTCACCTAATAACATCATTTTGCTAGAAAATGGAGTCTGAATGGTGGTCTTATAACACAGCACCTTAGTAGGGGAACATATGAAGGTACTGGAATAGGCCACACCTTTTGAATTTTAGGACTCTTGGGTCTTGAGCTAAAGCCTTTGCAAAGAAGTGGAGACTCTTTCTAAAGCTCTGGAACAAGACTAAGTAATGCTCAAAAAATTCTGTTCATTCATTCTCCCATTCAAAGGCTAAAAGATATATTGGGGAGCGAGGATCCACATGGATACAAAAGAAGGTATCTTTGAGACAAAGAACAGGGAACCATTTCTTGTCTTGAGGGATCTCTGCTAAAAAGGTATATAAGCCCGCTACTAATAGGTGAGATTTGCCTCATTTATGGCTTGGAGATCTTGTAGTATGTAATATTCTCCTGATGGCTTCCCTACTGATAACATGGATGTATTGGATGGGGGGAGGCATGGCACTGGTATTCCAAAAGTGAAAAACTTAGTAATTGACTTTAAGTCCCATCTAGCCTGTTTTATAAGAAAATACAGTTTCGTGTAAGGACATAGATTAAGATCCTTTAGATGAATGGCTACTAGAGTGGCCTTGACAGCCCTCCCCAGGGTGCCATCATGCCATATTTCAGGACCTAGTGCTGGCACAGAAATTAGGCTCTGTGAGGTCAGGCTGGCTAGGTGCCTAGCAACTAAGACCTGGGTTGTCAGAAGTTTGAGTGTAGAGTGGCTCTGAATATAAGAGTATGACTCTTCCAGTTATTGGTAGAGGGCACTGTGGTATCACCACAAAGGCAGCTGGGAAATGGAAATCTTCCGAATGGCAGTTCAGAGTATGGCTAAACAAAGCTGTCCAAATTACACCCTCAAGGGCTGCAACAAATTTATAATGGAATAAAAGCCCACCACAATAGAAACTAGAACCGAATAAGTCACACCAGTATTACACAGGAATGTAATTTCTTTGCTCACAATGCTAAAGTTACCTGAGCCTCCGGTGAAGCAATTATGATTCTCTTGGGTGGGAACCTTGCATGCTGTGAGAGGAACCATCTGGGCATTCTTCCCTGTTTATCATGGTGAGGGATGACCTCATCCCACTCTGGGAATGAGGGCATCCCTCTTCCAAGGCCAAGGGTCTGCTTCCATATTCTCACAGGTCCAACAAGGACTGAATGCTTTCTACAGGATTCCTTTGCCTGGTGCCCTGTTCAGTTGCACTTGAAGCACTGTGACTTCCTTCTCTCACTGTTTGGATTGGCTCGTGTTTGCCTAATGCTGTGGGTTTTGTCATGAGCCTCATCAAACTGGGTGAGCATGGCTCTAGCCCACCTCCTTATCTCATTCCCATGGGTCATCTAAATCACCATAGTTATTGAATGCCTAATAAGCTTCATTGAGCACTTGCTTTATTTAAGTCTGTGGGCACATTTGGAGGTTCTGGAGCATTGTTGCAATGTTTGGAGCTGACCCACGAATGAAGTATGGCCTTAGGGTAATATGACCTCCTCTAGACTCAGAGTCTAGATTAGTATATTTACAGAGTGCCTATTCTAGCTGAGGCTGAAAAGCAACTGGGTTCTCACTGGGACACTGCTTAATAGCCCTGATCAGCAGAGTTCAAAAATTGGGCATCCCTTCCTGCATACTAACTGAAATGGTCTTCATGCATAATTTCCATTTGGCTTCTCCAGCCCTTATTTCATAATCCCACTCAGGCCCCTCTTGCAATGCAAATAGGATAACAGTTGGCTGGTTTTCAGTTGCTGAATATGAAAAGTCTTCATCATTGATTATCGGGATCTACGTGGCCTGTTCCTGAGTCAGTTCCCATTAGTAGGGACCCAACAGAGACTCTCCTGCAAAATGTGTCCTGCTCTCCCTTATCTAGCTGAACCCTTTAGGGCTGGATGTCTCCAGCTTTAGGAGAGCACCAGGGCAGCTTCCTTTGGACCCACTGGATTTCCCCCTGTAAATACAACTCATCTTTTGGTTGAAGAGCCCAGAATTTGGACGCCTTCCTGAAAGGATGCCCCTTAGACAATTAAAAAAGGAATAAGGGCATTCTTAGAAAAAACTCAAATAGCTCAATCAAGGCACAAAGCATACACATGTGGTAACAAAATCTCAAAATCCAGACACTACATAATTTCAATCAGCAGGTACAGATTACATATACTTTCAGAAAGCTGCATAAAGTTTAAGCCATAGCAATACAGCAGAAACAATTTTGAGTAAAAATGAGAGCAAACCAATATCATCAAATTATCCCGGGAAGTGACAGGTTTAGCTGGGGTTTTAGGAACTTGTCAGAGTAGATGAGTCAGCTGCCTGTCTGGCTGCTCCTGCCCCCAGCCACTGCCTGCTCCCAGCTTGGGCAGGCAAAATAGTGGCAGGAGGTTCAAAGAGACCAGTTCTCTCTTCCCATGTGGGAAGACACTGCATCTTTTAACTCTGTTTTTCTGAGTTATTTAGAATCAACAACTAAACAAGTGCAACACTCTCTGATACTGAAAATCATGAGAGTTGAGAGAGACTCGGAAAAGGAGAGGGAAAATTCCTAAAACCTATGGAAAAGATGCACTCAGTGTGAGTCTGTGACCCACAGGTAAGCACTACACCCTTAATGCTAAACAGAGGGCTGAGTAAATCAAAGGCAATGACCAAGTACTCTAAGAAGAAAAGCAATACTTCGTGAGGCCGGGTCCTGATCTCCTGGTCCCCGTCTAAGGGCAGCTATGACAAAGCCTTTGCCTGTGGGTGGCCTTTTCCCTGCTCAAGTCAACTTACAACCACCCCTGCCGCACCCTGTGCCACAGTCTTCAAGACAGACTTTTCATACTGTGTGGTCAACAACAACATATAAATCCAACTGACAAATGGGGGTTCTCCTGTCCCCCAGAAGGACAAAACCTGTGCCCTAAAATCTAGTTATTTCCACATGGTTAGGTCACTGTTTATCCTGCACCCTCAACAGGAACAAGGTAAACTGGAGAAAAAATTAGGCATTCTCTTTTCAGCTGGGTTGCTTGGTTACCCTCTTCTGCTGAGGACTCAATGTCTTTGGGCTGCTGTTGCTTCTTTGTTTGTTGAGGTCTCTGGGCTACTGTGTAATAAAGTCCCTTGGTTCTTGTCCCATGAGCTCTCCCAAGGTATGGTAAGGTCAGCCTGTCCGGCTCACCAGAAGTTATAGTGGAACACACCAATGTGATGAAGAATAAAACCATAATACAGAACATAGGACCCAAGCAAATTTATTTAAAATATAGAAATGGTGGGAGAGAAGAAAAAGTACTAAGGCAAATTATATACATACACATACACATTTGTATATGGATGAATAGTGTGTATGTACTGTTGGTGTCTGATGGTTTGTTGGGAACAGGTAATGATTGAAAGGTTTTTTTTCCTACTATTTTGACCAAGTTTGCATGTTTGTATCTGGTAATCTGAGCAACTTATGTGACAACCACAATTTGTAGTATAACAACCAATGGTGAATTCCTATAATTCTGCCAAGTGCCACTGTGAATTGTCTCTAATGTTCTTTTAAATTATTATTTTTTTCTTCTCTTTAATGATTGATCAAACTTCTATTCTTATATATGGTAATTGTTGAAGGTAACAATATAAAATATAAGAACCACTGTTAATTTCTATCATCTGGTTTAAAACCCTGTATCATTTCTAATGTCCTTGCTTTGTGTTGTTTGTATTCTGCTTTTGTTCTTTTTATTTTTGTACTATTTTCTTTAAAATAAAAAAGTTAAACAAAAATGAAAGAAATAGAACTCCCATTAGCCAGAAGATGTCAAGAAAAATACCCAGGTAGGCCCTTTGTGTAGGAGTTTTTAAGATGTTGAGAAGGGAGCTGTTGTACAAGTAACAAGATCTCTACCTTGTAAGAGTCCACGTACTAGTTAGGGTCCTACTTATGCACGGGTCATACTACATCCGCGCTGTGCCAATGGGCCTTGGAGCCATGATTTGCCTGAGGATGCTCTGGCCCATGACAGTTGTAGTATAACTGGGAAACTTTTAGGCACAATCCCTGAAGGGTGCTGACTCAACAGACTCCTTTTAAAGCTTTCTGACTCCATTTTGGGCTGTGGCGCTCACTGCTTAGTAGAATCCTAACCTCTGTCCCCATGTGTTTCTGATAGTTACTGACAGACACAGGCAGCTGCTCTACAGTATCCAGTCTTCCCTTTGCTCGTACTAGTAGAGCTCATTTGTTTCGTTGATTCCAACTTCTCTTTTGTAATCAAAATACCTGGTGACAATACTTTCACGCACTCAGTATTTTTTGATTGTTTCACATATGATCTTCATTTTCCTTTGATTCCAGAAAATCCGTTTGAGATCTCTGTATTTACTCAATGGAGTAAAACTGGAGCATTCCTATTTCCTCAAAGCACAGCTACTTAGTCAAGGTTCACAGGTCTCTTAGAAGGAGAACCGGGAAACCACTATCAGTTATCCTCGTTCTAGAGTTGCGGCGCTCCTAACTCTGGGTACATACCTTCCTAAGCAATTGCTGGGCCAGTTATCTCAGGTCAAGGGTGTGGAGGGGGAAATGTTACTGAGGCTACCTCTCAACCTCCTGGAAAGCATCTTTGATTCCACTTGATTCTTTGCTCTTTATTTCTTTTGACATCAATCTTCTGCAATGTCCTTGGACAGAGCCAACAGTCTGTTACCCTGACAATGCAGCTCATTACGGCACCTCTATCTGCTTGGAGTCTAGTGATTACCTGGCTAGCCCTGGCCTCCCTATAACAGACTCCATCACCTCTCATCAGGAGGTCTAGCCTTGCAAAGTCTTTTGTCCCCTCTGTCCTGGACACCATAGAGAAACAAGCAGTGAAATTGTAACAATGGCAGGATCTTTTGCACCAGTGTATATTCTTCCTATGTGGTAATTATGTTCTAACAATTTAAATTTGTAATTCAGAGACAGGAAGCAAAGGCTATACTTACTGAGTTTCCAAAAGTCAAGGAAAATTGATTCTATAATCTTAAAACAATATAGGAAATAACAAACAAGGCCAAAAGGAAAACAATTAACATGCAAGTTTTTTATTTTATCAAAAAACCCCAAAATTTCAAGCAAAACAATAGTAGAATTACAATAGTTAATATAATATGAATTGGTATCCTCAAAGTAGTTCGAGTAGTAGTTAAAGATATCAGCATAATGAATATTAGAGCAAACTTTTATTTTCAATGAACTAAGAGAAGCTAGCAGTGTAACTGTTTTGTATTTTTATTCCTTTTCCCTTCTTTCTTTCCTCTTTCCCCCACCTGGACTCCTTTTTTCTTTTGAACAATTTCTTGTCATTTCACAATATGCAAAAATGAGTATCTGAGATGAATATACATTTCTCAGATGTTGAAATACAAACAGAAAATATATAAAAAATGTTCAATTTCATTGGTTCTTCAAGGGATACAAATTAAAACAACACCGAGACTCTACCTCATTCCAGAAAGAATGGCTACTATCAAGAAAACAATAAACGTTGGAGGGGCTATGGTGAAAAAGGAACACTTCTCTACTGTTGGTGGTAGTGTAGATTGGTGTTACCACCATGGAAATCTTTGTGGAGATTCCTCAAAAGCTAGGATTAGGTTGCAAATTTTATGCTTTGTTTCATTGAGATTTTAGTCTTAGACCTATCACTGAGTTGGCAGGGAATCATTTCTAGAAAGAATGAGATATATCATCATCTACTAGAAAATTCTACTTTCACTGTTGTCATTACTAGTATTATAGTTCTAATTTTTAGTTCATTTCCAAATTTTGTAATACAAGATTTCTTCAGAAATTCAAAAAACAGAGCATGTAATGAAAGTTATGTGTCCTTTCCACTGCTGAGTCCTACTCTTTCTCCCCAGAAAGACCCAAGGACGCCGGTGTCTCATGAAACTATTGAAAGATATTTTACTTATAAATATGGATTTTTACAAATGTAATGTCATATATAACACTGATGCAAATATATATATATATATATATATATATATATGCTTTGGGACATTTTTACTTCATTTTTATTTTCAATTACACATTTCTCAACATCATTTTATACTTAGCAAAATAGAGATCCATTCTCATTTCATTTCCCATATTCCAATATCAGAAAATAATAACATTTATATTATGAATATATGCAGATGACATTGAAGTAATTTCCAAGTTCTGCAATTGAAAGCATTATCTCAATGAAAGCAATATCTCAATGGACTTCTTGTGCATATACGTTGTTGCAAGTATGTGTTGCCTAAAAGTGAATAGTATCTGCCCACAGGTACAGGCATTTGTTCTACCATGGTCCAAACACAGATACCCTCCAATAAGCAACTTTTATATTTAAAATTTTGCTGAATGAAACTGAAAAACATGTACCCCAGAATAGGTCAACATGTACATCCATAATCTATAACTTTCTTAAAAGAAGAGCAAAGTTTACTTTAAAAGTGAGGCAAGGAATTTGAAAGAATTACCAAGAAATTTACCAGGAGCACACAATACTAAACTTACGCCTTCACCCACAGCATTCAAGGCTTGTACAATAAGGGGCTCATTATCTCTTTTGGTAGCCTCGACTCTATTCTCCAAGTGGCTTATCTCTCTATTCATTGCATTAGATTTGTTGGTGAATCCTTCTTCATGCAAATCCATTTGGATCTAAAATAAATGAATAAAAGTTGAGAGGGAAGAACCTTTTTGTAGTACTTCTATTTTAAGAGTGACATTTTGTTTAAAAACTTTGTTACACCAAATTTATATTATACATACAAATGTTTTTGCAACTGAGCAACAAACAATAATATCTGAAGTGGACTAGATATTGTGAGAAGGAAGCATAATTTAGTTTTATTAATATTCATTTGATGTTTGGGCCTGCTGTGCTGAAGTATGAGAACAAATTGTGCTCTTGCCAAAGGAAATGTCTTTCGTCTGATTCTCAGCGGCTCTTAAGTGGCATGGTAAAAATATAGTGACTGTGGAAGCTTCTCAGCTGATCTAGAAATTTGTTATATAACTTCCAGATTTGACAAGGACAGAATTCCTCTGAGGTCATGTGCTAACACCTGCTGGCAGGCTTTCCAAGTGGGGTGTTGTGGTTCATATGAAATATCCACTGAAATGCTCACGTGTGCAGAAGGAGATTGTCTCACTGGGTTGCTACCCTCATCAGTGGATTCACCCACTGTGTTCAGTAGCTGCATATGCTTTGAAGGAGGCAGGGCCTGCTCAGAAGTGGGTCATGGTTCTTCCCTTTCCTGGCTACCATGGGCTGAGCACATTTCCCTTTACCATGCTTCTGTGCCATGCTTCTTCTGCCTTGTAACTGCCCACGTATAGACTGAAACTATTCAGCCAAAATAAAGTTTGCCTCCTATAAACTGTGGGAATTGGATTTTTCATCCCAGAGATGAGAAAGTGAAGAGGACATCTGCAAATAACCAGCACGTTTATTGATAGATGCTTTCAGTACATTGTACTCTTATGTCTAAATATTTCTGATAGTTTTATGGCAACGTAGATCTACCTCTTTGGATCTTTGGGTCTTTGGATGGTGTAGAGTACCTGACAATATTGGTCTTCTAATGCAACACACTGCTATTGATGTTGGCTAAAGATGGTTGGAAAATGTAGTTAATCAGACCCTCATGAGATCATTTTATAAATTCCCAAAACAGAAACATAAATGCTGTTCACATTCTGCAAGGAATTAATCAGAGGAACTATAGGAGGCAAGATGATGTAAATTCTCTAGATTCTACATATGAAGCAAATTGAAAGGAAAGAGTCATGTTTAAAATAAAAACAGCCAAAGATCTAGAGCTTTACCCAATCACAGACACCAGTGGTGATGGTCCCTCCTTCCATGATCTGGATATCATGCTCACTGTCCTGCAGGGGTACCAGGGACAGCAGAGACTACTGAACCAAGGCACACTCACCTTCAGTAATTTCTCCAGCATCATTTTCTGATCTTTGAGGAAGTTTTCTCTCTCTAACGCTAGCTTCTTTTCCAATTGGTCCATGTTTTCCTTGTGTGTCCTCTGTAGAGCTGCTTGCACTTGCTGTTCATCCAGTAATTTCACTTTTAAAATTTCCCCTTCCTTCTCAGCTGCTTTCTTCTTGGCCTTCTCCACTGTGCCAGGGAAATTTCAAAATGGAAGAAAAACAAATGAAAACTAAGTGTATTATCCTGAGCTCAGAGACGAAGGGCAATCTGAAAGGTAGAACAGGAAAGCCACAGAATTCACACAGGTCTGTGCTGTCCAGAACATGTTTCAGAACAGAATGGAAATGTGCTGCCCCTGTAGATGACATAACTACAGCTCCTTCTATTGCTCACACTCATCAGTGTGCACCTCTGCAGAAGGAAAGGTGTTGCACACTGCAGAAGGTTTCCTGTTGGATCTGTCAGAACCATTGCAGTAATCTACAAACAATTGGGAGCTGCCTGAGCCTTGCATGTTTACCTGCCATGGCCTTCTCTCTCTCAGTGAGAACTTTGTCTGACTGCAGGATGGATTCCACTGTTGCTGTCTGTGACTGCAGGAACTTTTGCAGCACTTCTCCTGCCTGTGAAACCAAGAAAGAGCAAATAATTTACCACTGGGAGAAAGGTTCTGCAAAATAAATGTATGCACATCATTTTGTTTCATGGTTAAACAGGTTTTACATTTAACCATTCTAGTGCCTCTCTAGAAAGGCATCAAGCTCCTCATTGGAGGTCCTCCATGCCTCCTGATTCCCATCTCCTCCTTGGATCCTTCTCCCAGGGCTACTTCCTGCTACCAGATCTAGGTTACAGCCAGTCAGAATTATGTAGAATTGGGCAAACTACAACCTTTGGTGCTTTTATGTGTTTTTGTCCAATTATTTACACTGTACCTCTGTCTTCCTCCTATTAGCTTTTGCTTTAGGAAATTATTTTATATATGCCAGGACCTCTCAGTTCAAAAGTAAAAATGTTCCCAAAAAAGGGGCTATCACGTAAAGATAGATTAAAATGCCTAGGAAAGTTTATCATTATGTGTGTAAGCAATAACAGTACATTATGCTCATTAACACTGTCTCTATAGCACATTCTCATAGGCTGATAAGTAAAATCATTCAATATGCACATCGTCAGCCTGGAGAATGAAGACTGTGTGAACACTGTAAACCACCAGCACTTAGCACATTGCAGTCATCTCGGTGAATGAAGAAATGGATAATTTGCTCCATCCCTCCTGATACTTTGACTCCTTACTATTTCTTTGGGAGTGAAAATTTCTACTTTCAGAAATACATACAGCAGATAGGCAGCATTAAAGACTAAGGTGATTTCCAGGGGACAGCCTACTGGTAGAGCACATGCAGGAAGCCCTAGTTTTGATCCCAGCCCTAGGAGAGAGAATGAAAAGATTCCATGGTAATCTGTTTTCTTGCTGCTCACAGCTGGTTCTGGAAACCCCTTGACGTTATGCCCTAGACTTTCCCGGGCTCCCCTGCTCCTCACCTTGACCCCCTTCCTGGGCACTTGGCGATAATCCTCCTCAATCTTTTTCCTCATTTCCATGTACAGCTGGTGCCCGCCAGGAACAGAGAAAGTGCCTGCTGAAATGTTTTCCGTTAACTCTTTTGAAAGCAAATTCAGTTCTTTCTGGCAGTATTGATCAGATTCCTCTTCATTCTTCTGCAAGAAATACTCCTTCATTTTCTGTATTATTGCCTGCAAGGCAAATGTACAGAGATGTCACCAGAACAATATCTCAGAGAGGAAATAAAATTGCAGAGAATCTTGAGGTGCATCAGTCTGTTTCTCATAGAAAATGTTCTGCTTAGCTAAGATGTGGGATGAACAAGGATTCATAAACTTGATTTATTCAAAACCCCTAAAACTTTCTACGAGTCTATGAGAAACTTCTGAACCTTCCTGGGCCTCAAGGTGCTCATCTGTGAAATGAAGGGACTGTGTGCTACCATCTCTATGGTTTCTTCTTTTAATTCTATTTTACTAACACATTTTTGCAGTGCATGATGTTTACATTCATCTTAGAGAGCAAGTCCAGGTACATAAGGAACTTTGGATCTTTTTACTCCCCTTCCCCTGCATACTCACATCCCTGTCTCTGTCCATAGATCCCATGTCCCCATTGTCATTATTATTGTTTTCAGGTCATTTTTTGACGTACAGTGTTCACACTTGCTGTTGGTGTTTGGTCTATGTACAGAACACATCTTACATCTTTTTACTCCCCTTGTCCCACTTTCTACAGGGTTGTGTCCATGGTTCTATCTTGAAGAATACAATACACAACAAAAAGCAATTATGAATAGCAGTGTAGAAATAGGGTCTGGTAAGAGAAATTTATTTACAAGGTATGGGCGAATATGCCCTGAAAAAGTGAACATGACAGGGATGATTGCAGAATGCTCCAGGCTACAGGCATCAGAAGTGGTTATCAGACCTACAAGTATTGAGAAGATATCTATACTGATTATGCTTCAGTCACCCCAAAATTTTCTGCTTAATATGCCTGAGATTGGGGGTTGGAGGAAGAATGTGTAGCTTTAGAGACTCCATTCCCAATGAGAATCCAAAATACTTTGTCCTGGAGTGAGAAATTAATCATGAGTTTAATGCTGCCACCTCTAGGCTTCAGTCTTCAATAGAAAATTTAAGGAAAGTATTGAATAAGACACAGGAGCAAAAATCACATGGAGTGTAATCACTGTGGAAGTCAAATATGCGGTAATAGAAATGAAACAAAAATAAAACTCAGTACCACCAGCTGCTTCTGGAATTTCCCATCTTCATCCTTGAAGGAGCGTTGCATGAAGACTGCGATGGACTCCTTCTCACAGGCCGCATGCTCGTCCAGCAGCTCCTGGAGCATGTCTGTGGGGAGGCGCACTCGCTGGGCCATCTGCTCGCTGTAGTGCTCTGCTGCCATCTGCACGGCCGCTGCGTTCTCACACTGGGACAGAGTGGTCACCACGTTCTCCAAGCAGGGCACCGCCCCATTGCTGATGGTATTCACATAGGTCTCCACCAGCTTCACCAGCCCTGAAGGATACACGAAATTTAGGAGATAAATAGGAAAGTTATAATTCAATGGGTTCTAAGATTATTAGCCTGCCTTCCTAAAATCCGCGTGTCTCTGTCTCTGTCTCTCCCACATGTGCACCCACTTCCTGTTCCCATCCTCACTGCTGTTAACCTCTCATTTCCACTGTTCTCCAAGTCTAAGATTTTAAAAAATATCTCATATGTAGTTTCATCTGATATATTATAGTGTGCTCAAAACACAAATTTTCCAAATTAAAACATTATAGAAAAGGAGAAAAGAAGGAAAAAGTAGAAACAAAGCTTTTACAAATAGATAAAGAGGCGTTGAAAGGAGGATATGGGGAACAGGAAAAAAAGACTCAAGATATACCATGTACAGGAACAAATTCCTGATGATGAATGTGATCATTATGTTCACATGAAATGTAGCAGGATACTTAATGCATAAAGTAAATAAAGAGGTCCCACAGATGGAAGCCAACAACTCCCAGAGAATGGACAGAAAAAGATTACCATAAGTGACCAATGAAATGAGTTATTTCAGTATATTTCCTCCTAATTCTAAAGCTTCCAGGGGATCTTCAGGAACTTAGAGGCTAGTATTTATATTTTCACTGCTTTAAACTTGTAGAAACATTTCCTATTCTCATTGCAAAGAAAAATTCACATGTAGGGCTTTCTTTGAGCAAATACTCTGTATCTATTTTCACACACAGCAATTACATTACAAATGGAAGGTTTTTTTCAAATATGTAGAAACTATACAAAGTCATGATAAAGCATACAGTTTTGAAGAGAAAGGGACCTGTAATCCCCAATAAGTGAGATCATTATAAAGTATACACACTTTGTTAATATATGTACATTCTAGTAACATAATTAAACAAAAATAATCTGTTAATTTTATAGTATATTCAACAGAGATTAGTCCATCCAGATAGATGTAAATAAGACTCAGGATTCCCAGTGACTTCAATTCCTTCTTTGAGGGTCTTGATCTTTGCATTAGTGAAGGCATAAGAACAGAAATTCTGTGTTTGTTCTTGAAATTTAGGATCCAGTTGGTCTTCTGAGACATTCTCAATGTTGTGTAAGTGATGTCTGTGATTTGTTGGCCGATCAAAGACAAAGCACTTGCGATCTGGAAAAAACTTCCTGATGCACTCCCTGGGAAGATTGGAGTTTTGTGCTTTGGGATTGTTACCTAAAGAATGGGAAAATAGAGTGCAATAAGATTGAATTGGGACAGGGAGATCAAAGGGCTTTTAATAGAAATTGTTGTCTTTGCAATGCTCTACACTCACTGAATACCTTTCATGTAAACATTTAATATTTTTTGTACATCAAACCTGTACCAGTGATAAAAAGGAAAGCTAAGGGTACAGTTCACCAGCTCAGCACCTGCCTGGTAAGCATGAGGCCCTGAGTTAAGTTCCAGGTAATAAATAAATAAATAAATAGATAGATAAATAAATAAATAACAGGCCAGATATTTTGCAATGTGTATATGACTTCAGTGAGAAAGAAAATTTTTCTGATCTTCCCAGACCTAAATAGGGCACAAAGCTAGTAGTTTATTTGTTGTCTACTAAATGAATAAAAGGTCAAATGTTGAGTAGTACACTATTGTATAAAAACATCACATCCTTTTTATCCATTTCAGTTGATGAAGATTTGGGTTGTTTCCAAGATTTAGCTACTACAAACTGAGGCTTTCATAGTTAAGTGGATGCAACTAGAGACTGTAATTATCAGTGAAATATATCAGGCTCACATGTGTAATCATTTTGTCACCCTAGTGTAAGAAACTAAACAAGTAAATAAAATCCAAACGGTACAATTGATATTGTGAAGGGGAAACTCCTCAAAAGGAAAGAACAACTGGGATGGGGGTTACAAGAAAAGAAGAATGGAACACACACACACACACACACACACACACACACACACACACAAGATAGCTAAGGTAACTGTACTACTAATTTTATTAGTTCATTGAAAGGAGCAGTTAGTGCTTATAGTGTTTGATCAATATAAGCATGTGCCCAGAACTGGTAAACTGAGCAAATACTTTGAAGATAACAGTATCTAATATTTTACATATTAAACATATTAAGCATTCTTAATTTCCTATCATCTTGTTTTGAAATTCTGCATTGTTTGACTGTTTTCTTAATTCTCTCTTTTCTTTAAAAAAGGCCACATGTACATTTCTAGTCCAGTCCATCCCTACTTGAAATTGCATTGGAGGACCAAAGTAGAGACAGACACAATGAAAATATATTAAAATAAAAATATTAGAATATTAAGTTTACCATCATGGCCATTTAAAGAAATCCATTTTGATGCTAAATATATTTCATTTAAAAATTCCAAATATATAGAGATAGACAATAAAACAGTGATCGTCAAGGGTAAAGGGGAAATGAAGAGATGTCAGCTAGGAGACAAAGTCTCAGATCTATGGGACATACATATCCCGGGATCTAATGTATAAAACAAGACTAGTGTTTATCAAACTATTGTAAAGCTTTTCCTCAGATGGGTCAATTTTATGTGCTTTTATCACAAAAGAAAACTATGTAGGATGGTGGATGTGTTGTCTGCTGCATAATTGTAACAACTGTACTACCTGCATGTATCCTATATCCTCATGCCTGAAATATAAACCATAGTCTACCTTCTAAAATGTTACAGATCATTGAATTTTAAAATAATTACACTATTCTATAAAATCTTTGTGATACAGGATTATGTTTGATCTACCAGTTTTTTTCTCTTTGTCAACTTTTCAATGAGAAAAGCAGTAGTAGAAAATGGAAAGCATGAATGAGTAAATTGGAAACGATACTTTTCACAAAATATCTTTGGATAAACACTTCTGTAAATAATTGCCAAATAATCTTTTGGACACTAATGTTTACTTTGAAAGGATAGCTTGAATAAATATACTAGAGTTAATAGAAATGCGTGTTATCAATATAAAGTAAATGAATTTGTGGTAATTGTAGCAAAAATTTAACAGACATAAAGGGAAATGCACATACTTCCTCTGGTTTACCTAGAACATAAGGTTATTGTTGTGTAGTCACTTTTAGAAAGTTATATATCACCATTAGGAAGCTTTAGTCCTTTTGGAATGCATGATGTCTAACTGCATGAAGCAAACACACACAAATGCATTGAGAATTGGCTCTGCCCTACAACTGAAAGTTTAACAACTGTCTGATCAATTGTTCTAACAGAGGTGAAAGACTGCAAAAGAGGGTATGAGACTGGCTAGTTTTAGAAACTTGTAGGAACCGTTAGAATATGCATGTTAAAGTACAAATTTCTGTAAATAATTTGGTCTTGAATAATTTCACTGTAATTCTTGATCTACCATTTTAAACTAAATTAAAAGTCCAATTCCTTAGAGCTTCTAAACTGTTCCACAGTCACCATTTACCAGTTTCAAGTACAAATGGAACCTTAGAAATCATGGAGAATGTTAGTACATTCACCCTATAGAGACTCCCCACCCAGATTTTCATCTGATACCTGGAGTCAGCTTCAGGGCATTGTCCAGGTACTGATCTGCTGTGATGGGCTGACCTTTTAACTTCAGCTCCAGTATGAAATCCCGCACAGTCCAGATGAAACTGGGGAAGAAACTCACAAACTCTGTCGAATCTTGTACTCCATCAGAATTTGAGGAAGACTTTGCCCTGATTAGTTCTGTGAGCTCTGTCACATACCTAGGCTTGGTTAAGGAAAAGAAGATTACTAATAAAAACTTGCAGGCTTTCCTTATTAAAAAGTATCATAAGCAGTCTCTTTTGCCATAGGTCACTTATGACCCACCAAAATCAAATAAGCCATAGGGAAGAAATAATACAATTCAATACTATTTCCCCTAAGCACTCAATGTCATCTGGTGGCTCAGGTCCTGGAAGGATACTGTAGCTGCTCCAGGGCCTGGTGGTTGATGGTGTTCATGTTGCTGTACACAAAGGTGCTGCTCAGAAGCATGGCCAGGGCAAAGATCCACGAGTCATTCTTCGGTCACCTTAGAAATCACAGGACTTTAGGAATCTGCTCTAAGAATTTCATTCAGACATTCATTCCATCAGTCTTTCATTTACAATTTAAATGCAAAAAAGACAGACACAAATGCAAATAATAGCTCTGACCATTATAATAATTCTTGTCATAATTTCATATTAAAAGAAGCTTGTAATATTTATAAAATTCTACTTTAGCAAATTAGAAGAAATAAGTGAAATATAGAAACACTAGTACTGTGCCAGGTTTTCTATAGTGTATTTAATGATGGACATTAGCGTGTCTTCATTCTATGCATATTTACTGGCTGATAGATCATAATGAATATATATATATATATATATATATAATGAGATGGGAGGTAACAAGCACAATATTTGTGATAGGAGGGAAAATATACTTGAACAGTATAAGAAGAAACAAAGGGAAAATGCCTGTGTATACTGGGTGACAATGGCTTTTACTTGTTTTGATATGACACCAAGGAGGACAGGTGCCAAAGGACAAACTGCACAAGTCAGACAGCATTCATGTAAAATGGTTCCTGCTGGTAGAAAAATCAATCACGTGAAACATACCCACAGAACGGTGGAAAAATTTTCACAAATCATGTATTTGGAAAGGGGTTAATATTAAAGTACTCAAAGAATCCCTAAAGCTCAATAGGAAGGCCAACAAAATAATCCAATCGAAAACTGGCAAAGAATTCCAATATATATTTCTACAAAGAAAGAATATATATGACCAATAGAATTATGAAATGATGTTCATTGTCACTAATCTTCATGAAAGTAGAAAACAAAACCAACAGGAGACAAGAATGACACCTATTCATCTCACTATTATAAAAAAGGAAAACATCACAAGTATCAATAAGGACTGAGAAAAAAACCCTTGCATCTGTTGGCTGGAGTATAAATGAGTGTAGACATTACAGATAATATTATGTGATTTCCTTAAAATATTAAAATAGAAGCATCACATGGCCCAGCAACCTCATTCTAGTTCAGATGCGAAGGAAATGAGGCCAGGGCCTGAAAGAGACATGTGCACTTCCATGGTTATTGCACCATTATTCATAACAGGAGAAGGTGTGGGAAAAGCCTAAGTGTCTCTCAACGGATGAGTGAAAATGTACATCATGGAATATATTTATCCAACCATAGTAAGGAAGAGAATCTTAATGTGTACATCAATAGTGAAAAACCTGAGGATGTTATACTGAGTGAAATAAGCCAGATGTATAAAGGCAAATATTAAACATTTCATTTGGAGAATACAAAGTAAGTGGCGAATACAACATAGGAAAACAAAAATATAGTCAATTCAAAGTAGCAGAAAATGCAGTAGTTTTTATTAAGGTCTGGGGAGCGGGAGAAATGTAGAGATGATGTACAAAAGAAATGAAGTTACACTTAGGCAACATAAGAAATTTCTGGAGAGCTGAGGAATAACTCAGCAACCATAGTGAATGACAAAACATCTTATACCTGAACTTGCTAAAAGGCTAAATTGTATATGTTTACAGAAAGGAAAAAGAAAATAGCACTAAGTTGTGTTTGGACACTTTATAATTTCACAATACATATTTAAACACCACTTAAAATATATATCCAAATTTGAATTTCATTTGTTGACTATGTCTCAATATAAGTGAAAAAAGTACACAAAGTGTCTAATTCCTCATTGGACAGAAAATGATAGCATTTTAATTTATACACTACTCTCTTTCTCATAAAGTAAGGGAAACAAGAAATACTTACATTCATCTATTGTTGGGAAGCTGAAACACCAAAACTTCATCTTAAAATGTTTATCACAGGAAAATATGCAGTGGTTTCTCAGAGACTTCCAGAATGTTCTATGGATAGTTAGGAACATTCACCATAAGAAACTCCCAAATCCTTACTGCCTTTGTAGACTGAAAGTGGATCAGAGACCCTTCCTCAGCCCATGAGTTGGGGCTGGCCCCTCGCCACCTTCCGCTCCAGGCACCACACGCCTAACTGTACGTGGAGAAAGAGTGATCTGAGCACACATCACCTTCTACACCTGCAAAACTCACTGCCCAGCTATGGGCAGTGCTGATGGAAAAAATCCCACACGTGTCTGCGCTGTTAGGAGATGATTTTCCAGGGCCAAATTCCAGTCAGTGATCATCACCAGGGATAAAGACCAAGCACCCTTCATCCAAAAGAGAATATCTCAAAAAAGCTGTTCCAGTCACTTGTCACCCTGCCAAGCAGCAGGGGCCAGGGACTGCACAGTGCAGCATCTTTCTCTCCTCAACCTGCTCTTTCCCTGTCACCATGTGGTCTCCACAAAGGGACTGAAGGCTCTGTGGAGAGCACATTCTAATTCTTTTCACTATTATCTGTACCCCTAAACTCAAAAGCTAGAACTTAGCTTTTCAATGTTTTATTTTTACTGAGTGAAGTTATTCCTACCCGTGTCAAAAACTGCATATTTTACTTAAAATAGCACAGCTGATCTTATCTAGAAATGAGATTCAAGCAGAAAAAAATTTGCCTCATTCCCTGTGGTTCGTTTTCTTGTTTCATAAACAAATGACAGCAGTCAAGTCAAAAAGCGTCTTGAAGAGAAAAGAACACAAAAAGGATCTGCCTGAGATTCTGTACCTCACCTTTTCCACATCACCCAGGCCCTCAGTGTCCAGAAGCACCAGGGTGCAGTCAGGCTTGGTGGGGTGGGGCAAGCACCACATCCAGATGCCCTTGGTTTCAGATTGTACTGTGGAGCCCAGAGGGAACCCTGGAGGGAAGAGGAGAAACAATACACAGTGACGAGAGCTCCACCAACTAACTGAGGGAATATAGGTCAAGCTTTGTTGGATTGTGGATACTCCAGCAAAAATGATAGTGCCTTCTCTATTTCCACAAGCATGACCTACTGTATAAGTTATGTTTAAAGGTTGGGGGCATTAAATATAAGAATGATGATACTCAAGGGCTCAAGATGGTGACAAAGAGGCATCCAGGAATCTAACAAAATGGAGGTCTCTGGTGACTACATCAATAATATTGGTAAGGAAGGGTGGGACTCAGCAGAGAGGAGCAAACTGAAGAGGGACATGATAAGGCAAAAAGGGAGCAAGAAGGGAAACTGAAATATATTTCATATTAAAAAGATGCTAGGAAGAAAAAAGAAAGGACAAAACGAGAGTTGGCAATCACAATGGAATGGGAAGTTTAAGAAGCATCTTAAAGATGATAAATATTTAAGGCTCTTCATACATGGACAGGAGTACTATGTAGAAAGTCCAATGTATATAAGGAAAAAGACATTTACAGAAGCCTAGAGATTAAGGATGTAAGAAAAGGAAGAATAATGAGCTTTAGAAGAATATATTATCTTTAATGTCAGTAAGAATACAAGATGGGAACAAAGGACATCCAGGGAGTAATTTGATGGAGAGAATTCAAAGGAGACAGTTGCTTCACTGGGAAGAGCAGTGTTCCACCTTCAAGTGCCTAAGGAAAATAATCAAGAAGCTGAGATGTAGCAGGGATCAGTCAATCAGCCCCACTCCAGGACCACACTCACCACTGTTCCGTCCTGCCAGACGGTTCATCAAGTAGGATTTTCCCGTACGGTACAGTCCAACAATGGCCACCACCACCACTGGGTTCGAAATCTGGCCAAGAATCTGTAGAGCTTCCTGGTTCACTGACAGCTGCTCATTATCATTTTCTATCAGACACTTGGGGGCCAGCATATTGGGTCCAGATGCCATAGCAACTTCAAAGCTAGAACAATGAAAGAAATCTGGAGATATTTAATGCTGACAATTACACAAGGATCTGAGTACACAACTGTCAATGAAAAAAGCACTTAAGTATTGTTAAAATTATATATAAAGTCATATATACCATATTATGACATTCATATCTTACTTTCCTTAGATGTTATTTATGTAGATATATATGTTATATTCTGGGAATCTTCTCTCATATTTTGAATGTCATTGTATTAAAATAGTTATCCATGGAATTGGTTCTTTATGAAGTTAGAGTATAAAAACATAATGTTGATTCAAATGTCACAATATTTATTTTATAATTGTATATTAAATATGCAAGATGTATCTGGCTGCATCAATAACACCAGCTCGATGGCAAGTTGTGTGAATTTAAGCAAGGATATTTGTCTACCTAACACAAAATTTTAGGATAATTAATGAGCTTCAATAAAATGAAATTGTAAGTCCATTTAAAGGAAATGGGAGAACCTTACATCTTAACATAGCACGTTTCACAAAATAGGTTTCAGTAAGCCCTTGTTGATTTACATGGAAACTGTTAAATTGACTATCATAAGCAAAAAGTTTTACAGTATAAATTATTAAGGAACAGCAATTACCAATATATTTTTCACTGAAAGAGAACAGCAAACACACACTTCGAAGATATCAATATGTAAAGCAGCAACTATTGGTGTTTTTGTTGTTGTTGTTGTTGTTGCTGTTGTTGGTGTTTGCCTGTTTTGTTTTTTGTCTTTGGATTTTTGGTTTTTGTGTTTTTTCTATTGTTGAGAGGATTATTTGTCTGACTAAATTTGCATGTGTGTATATGGGTTTATATATTTACACTTCGAAGATATCAATGGATAAAGCAATAATCACTGTTGAGATCATATCACCTTGTCTATAGATTAGTTGTGATTGTACTATTTTTTATGCTAATTGGTGTCTGTTTGTCAATATGTTTTTGTACTTTTATTTTTTTAAAATTAAAAAAAAAAGAGAACAGCAGTTGAGTTCAAAGAACATATGCCTGTACCTCTCATATTTTATTTGAAAGGAAACTGCTCAAAAGGAAGGAACAACTGAGATAAAGGAAAAAAGAACAGGAAGAAGGTGAAAAATATGTATATGTGTGTAGAGAGGATAGCTAACATAGTTGTACTACTGACTTTTATTGCTTTATTGAAAGGAACAGTTAATGTTTAAGTGTTTGACCAATCTTACATGTCTACGTTTGTTTATCTGAGTACCCAATTCGAAGATATCAACAAGTAATACAAAAACCATTGTTAATTTCCTATCACTGCGTCTGAAATTCTCTATTGCTTCTATTGTGTTTGTATTTTCTAAATGTATGTTTTTTGTTAATATGTTTTCATTCCTTTATCTTTAAAATTAAAAAAAAAAACAAATTTTCCTGTATACTCCTCTTATCTACTTCTCCATTTTCCTGTGCAGGTGAGGAATACGGAGGCAAACCATGAGCCTCAGCCTCCGCCCTGTACTTCCCAGAACTGAACCCTCCCCTGTCTGAAGTGAGCATAAAATTATCTCTAAAATGATACAGTCTTTACTATAAAAATGCTATACATGACTCTTTTTTTCTTAGAGTTGGATAAACCACAGAGCATTTAGCTTCATATAAACTAAGTACATTGGATTGATCCTGTTCAAGAGTGCTCTAAAACTCTGAAGTACAAGCAAATCGCTTTAAAGGACTACTGAAAGCTGGATTCCCTGGCCTCGGTACCCATATGCTAACATGTGCAGAAGTAGCTATGATGTTCCTTTAAGAAAGAAGGAAATATCCCCACACAGTTACAACTATATAGCTATTTTTTAGCTAGTAAAGGATGTAGGAACTTAATTTACTTCTACACAAATACTTACAAAGCATTTACTCGGAAGGTTTCTTCAGTGTAACTGCTATGAATATTACCAAAAGGAAACTCTCTACTTCAATTACAATTTAGTGTAAGCGGCTTGGCCTGGAAGGCTTTGTTCTGTGTTCCAGAGCTAAGGCAAGCACAGATAGATCCTGCCAGGCAAATATCCATACTCTTCCCAGTCAGCCTGCTGCTGCTGTGCATTGAATGTCAAAGAGTTGTTCATCCCAGCCCCAGTGAGTCTGGCTGCCACCAGGCTGCCCTCACTGGTAAAGTCTGGGACTCCCCAGAACTAAGGCCAGACACAGACCCTGGGATGTCAGACTCAGGCAACTTACAATTCTTGCCCTTTCCTCAGCTGCTGTTTCAATGAAAAATCCAGTCAAGCTCAAGAGTAACCTGCATGACAGAGAAAAGAACAGAAAATGAACATACCTGCTCCAGCAAACACAGATCCAAGCAAAGTCCTCAGTTGCCTCTGACCACTGGCTGCTTCTATTTCTACTTGTTTGTCTGTCCTTATATCAGCTAAAATAGAAAGTGAAAAAGGTGATGAAGAAGAAAAAAACCCCAGAAGCTAGCTGTACCCACACATACAATGTTGCATTAATGCTAAAACTGAAAATAAAGTATCCCCAATGTTATTGATTGCTAGCAGAGATATGTCTGCAACATTTGACCAGAATTTGAGTGTGGATATTGGGTGCAGAGGTGAGAAGAGGTTAGAAACTGCACAGTGACTGTGTGGTGCTCTCTCAGGAAATATAGCGTATGGCTAGCTTTTCTCCTCTTTATGGTAGAAGACTTCCTCAGAATCAATTCCAAAGGTAAATGTCTACTTCTAGAGTTGTTTGAGTCAGACAGCATGAAAACTCCTTATTTTAAGAGCAGAATTCTCAACTAAGAGATTTTCCTCATCTCTCTTATTTCTAAGATTTTGATTACTTGTCTGGGTGACTGAGCTTTTCTTTCATTTGAATATACAAATAATAGTCTAACTTCCAACAACTTAGCTCCGCCCTTAGCGCACAGATAAGCCAGAGGTAAACAAGAAGTGACAGAGCATAGTCAGCTATTAACGCAGAAGCGCCCGGCTTGAGGAGGGGACATTGTGTAGGTCTGTGGACGCGTGGGCAGGAGCAAAGACGTCTACCATGTGATCATGTGATACAGTGACAGGCTAGCCTCAATGGGGCAGGGCAAGGTGACGTTTACAAATGTATATAAATTGTGAAATTGGAATTTGAATGGAAATATAGAAAACTTTGTATTATAATGAGGTTAGATTTAATAGGGTTTTAAAGCCAGGTGTGGGGGTGCACAGCTGTCATCCCAGCTCTCAGGAGAACGAGTCTCACATTTTTTTTTTTGTTTTAAAAGTATAAGAACAAAAAACACATTAACAAACAGACACAAAGTAGCATAACAATAGTACAATCAAATCTGAGTTACAGATAAGGTGACGGGGAATCAATAATGGTTGTTGCATTACATATTGATGACTTCTAAGTGTATATTCAGGAAAACAGATATAGACATGCAAAATTGATCAGACAATTAATCATCAACTATTCCTTACAATAAAGTGACCTAAGTCAGTAGTACAACTTCTTTTTAAAGTGTGAAAGCAAAAAGAACTACATCAACAACAGAAAAAAAAAAAACACGGAAAGCATTAACAGAGACACAAAGTAGCACAATAACAGTATAATCAAAATTGAATTATAGACAAAGCAACAGAAAACCAATAGTTGTTGCATTGCATATTGATATCTTCAAAATGTATGCTCCGGAGAACACATATAGACATACAAGATTGATCAAACAACCAGTCATCAACTATTCCTTACCATTAAGTGACATAAGACAATAGTAGAATCATGTTAGCCCTCCTGCACGTATGTATCTACATACATGCATACATACATTTTTGCCTCTTTCTTTTCTCCTTTCCCTCGTCCCATCCATTCTTTACTTTTGAACAGATTTCCATTATGTCTCTTAGTTTATGTTCCCACCCTCAGGTCCTTACACCAGTGACACAATAACGGTGCTTGCACATGTACCTCTGATTTATTTCACTTATGAGTATGGTGTCTATTTGTGACCATTTGCCTACGAAGGTCCCAGATCTGTCCCTCTTTATAGCTGAATAATATTCCATTATATAAAAATGCCACAGTTTTTCAATCCAGCCTTCTGTGGATGGAAATTTGGGTTGCTTCCACAATTTAGCTATTACAAATTGCGCTGCTATAAACATGGGTGCACATATATCAGAGTGATATGATGTTTTCAGATCTTCTGGGAAAATACCCAGAAGAGGAATAGGTGGTTTGAATGGAACCTCTAGACCTAGTTTGCTGAGGAATCTCCAAACTGCTCTCCACAGTGGTTGCACCAGTCTGCATTCCCACCAGCAGTGTAATAGAGTCCCTATTTCTCCACAGCCTCGCCAGCATTTGTTATTGGATGACTTTTTCATACTGGCCAGTCTTACTGGGGTGAGATGAAATCTCAGTGTTGTTTTCATTTGCATTTCTCGAATGACTAAGGGTGTGGAACATTTTCTCATATATTTATTTGGCATTTGTATTTCTTTATCTGAGAAGTGTGTATTCATTTCAGATGCCCATTTCTGGATTGGGTCTTTGAATTTGGACAGATACATGTTTTTTAATTCCTTGTATGTTCTAGATAGAAGACCTTTGTCTGAGGGACAGCCAGCTAGGATTTTTTCCCAATTTGTGGGTTTTCTTTTTACTTTGCTGGTAATTTCTTTAGATGTACAAAAACTTCTCAGTAGGATGAGGTCCCAATTATTGATTCTTTGAAGTGTTTCCCTTGCAGTTTTATTTTTGTTCATGAACTCTCTGCCTACTCCTATGTCTTCAAGATTATTACCTACTTTCTCTTCCAGTATATTTAGAGTTTCTGTTTTAATGTTGAGATCTGTGATCCATTTTGACCTGAGTTTGGTGCATGGTGATAGACTTGGGACGATTTTCAGATTTTGGCAAGAGGCAAGCCAGTTTTTACAGCACCATTTATTAAACAGTCATCTTTTTTCCAATGAGTTTGGTTGGCCCCTTTGTCAAATATTAGGTAGCTGAGTGTGTTTTTTGTTGTGGTTGCATCTTCCAGTTTGTTCCATTGATCCTCAGGTCTGTTTTTTAGCCAGTACCAGGTGGATTTTATTACAGTAGCTTTGTAGTATAATTTCAGGTCAGGGATTGTGATTCCACCTGACTTGTCCTTGTTGCTCAGGATTGCTTTTGTTATTCTGGGTCTCTTCAGGTTCCAGATGAACTTAAGGCACATTTTCTCTAGATCTGTGAGGTATGCTGATGGTAGTTTAATGGGAATTGCATTGAATCTCTACAACAGTTTTGGTAGTATGGCCATTTTCACAATGTTGGTTCTTCCTAACCATGAGCAGGGTATGTTTTTTCCAATTATTGAAATACTCTTCGATCTCTTTTTTCAGAGTACTGTAGTTTTCACTGAATAAATCTTTCACATTCTTTGTTAGATTGATTCCTAAGTATTTCAATTTTTGGATGCTATTTTAAAAGCTATGGTTTCCTCAATTTCTCTCTCTCTGTTTGTTGTTCTTGTATACGAATGCTATTGATTTTTGGGTGTTGACTTTGTATCCAGCTACGCTGCTGAATTTGTCAATTAATTCCAGGAGTTTTCTTGTGGAGTTTTTGGGGTCCTCTATGTATAGTATCATGTCATATGCAAATAGTGATAGGTTAGTTTCTTCCTTTCCTATCCTTATTCCTTTTATTTCTCTCTCTTGTCTAATTGCTCTGACTAATGCTTCCAGAACTATGTTGAATAGGAGTGGTGACAATGGACATCCTTGTCTTGTTCCTGACTTTAAAGTGAAAGTTTTCAGTTTTTGTCCATTTAGTATGATGTTGGCTGTTGGTTTGTCATAGATGGCTTTGATCAGATTGAGGTAGAGGCCATCTATTCCTATTTTTTCTAAGGTTTTTAACATGAATGCATG
>PVLD010004329.1:0-127090 GCA_004027595.1 Dinomys branickii
GTTGAGTTTTGAGACTGCATTTTGTTCCTCTGTTTTCCCATTTTTGGGTATCAGATTCAAAATGTGGAGCTATAAATTCCACAGGCAGTTCAGCAGGCAAAGGTCTGCTGCAGAGGCTGCTCCAATGGTTACTTCTCTTTGGGAGAATGTCCCTTAAGCTGTCTGCTGAGATTTCCGCTTCTGTTCCCTACCCCAAGACCTGGCCGGGGCGAATAAACAGCTTGCCGCCCCAGGAGTCTTACAGACAGGGCACTCCGGTGTTCCTCCCTGGGTGGAGCTCCTTCCCCCCTCACAAATCCCGTTGGGGTGCCTAGCTAGTTCTTCCCACCCGGGAGATTCCGCAGTTTTTAAAGCTGTTTTGATGTTACTCGCTGGGCTGAGCTTCTTCCCAATTCAGGAAAAACCGGTTAGAGCCCCACTTAACTCACCCTTTGATCACGCAGACAGGAATGCAGTTCAGATGTATCTCTCTGGATGGAGCTTTTTTCCCGCCTCAGCAATCCCGCTGATCGCTGTTGCTCCGGTTCGCGCAGCGCTGGCTGTGGGGTTGGGGTTCTGAGCGGGATCCTGGACCGCTGCCCAGATTGGCGCAATCTGTCCCTGTTGCTCCGATTCCTGTGGCTCCGGCTGCGGGGGCGGGGTTCTGAGCGGCGTCCCGGACCGCTGCCCAGATTGGCGCAGTCTGACCCAGTAGCGCGTTCTCTGAGTTTCCTCTGCTCCGCTGCCTCCAACAAATCCTGGTTACAGCTGCCTCTCTAAAACATTTTTTTTCTTTTTTTTTTTTTTAACTGTCTCTAATTTACAGCTGAGTATCACTGTTAAGTGACTGTTGTTTGAAGTGGAAGGAAAAGGTTTGGTCTTCATTCACCATGGACTAAAGCTTTCTACAGATGGTGGCCAGGTCTGTCCTATCTCCTATCAAATGACCTTGTTGGAAAATCATATAATTTCCAGCTGTTATTTTTACTTTTGTGTGTCTCAGATCAGGGAACTATGAAGAGGGTAGGCAGGGGAGGCAACTGATTTTTTAATCACCTTGGTGGACATAAGGGTAGATGAAGCCTCAGGAAACCTCTGTGGAAGGCCTTTGAGAGTTCTGTTAAAAAATGTTGTCCTTGGAAAAACTGGACCTCATTTATCTCATCAATGATATGAGGCAAATTGTACCTGTTGTACCTCCCTGAGTCCTAAATAACATATGCAAAAGGGGCAAAGCCAATGGCATCTGATCAGAGGGGGCTAGTGCAGTGATGTGAAGTTTGTGTGCCTCTAAAATTAATGCAGAAACTTAGTCACTATCATGCCTGTGTCTAGATGTTCCCCAAAGCCTCAGGCAGGCATAGGTGGGTTCTTTTCAGATGTAGCTGGATCTAGAATGTGTGATTGATTCATGGTGCAATGCTAGAATTAAGAGTGCTGGGGTTAAGGGTGTGTGATTACTAAATTAGTCCACTAATTTGGGACTGCCCAAATCCCAGTGGCCTAAGTACAATATAAGAGACAAAAAGAGGCTTGTCTTGTCCCTTGCTTGCTTGCCTTGCTACCTTCTGCCTGCCATAAACTGTTTTTCCTCTCTGATGCCAATCTGCCATGCCACCCTACCTGTATCCAACTGATTATGGCCTGAAATCTCTACAAACTGTGAGTAAACAAACCTTTTCTCCTTTAAATTTGGGTGTCAGGTGTTTTGTCTCAACAATAAGAGAAAAGTAACTAGGATAGAATTTGGTACCAGAGAAGTGGTGTCATTGCTGTGACTATACCCGACCATGTGGTTCAGGAGCCTTTGGGAATGGTTTGTGGGAAGAATTTGAAAGGTTAGGAGATGCCGCCTGAAAAAGTAGAGCTGGAATGCCTTAAGTACTTGATGGTACTTGATGGGAGATTCTGGTTAGAGCTCAGAAGACCAGAAGGCTGATGGAAATCCTGCCAGGAAAGACCAGGCTCAGGAGGTTTCTGTTGGGAAGAAGGACTACATTGGCTGCTGGACTCCAGATGATGTGTGTTGCAGCTTGGCAGAAAGTCTGTCTGCATTTTACTTGTGTACAGAGACTTTGCCTGAGCCTGAGATTAACAGTGGCAGACTAACTGATGTTGTGCAAGAAATTTCAAGGCAGTCTAATGTTGAGGTGGTGGCATGGCTACTGTTGGGGGCTTTTAGCCAATTTTACCTTGAGAATCAGGAACAAAGGTCCCAGAATGATTTAAAATGTCGTGAGTTTGGCCAGAAAGGAAGCTGCAGTAAAGGTGTGGACTGCAAAGATGGAACAGAGGAGAAATTGATTGCTGAAAAGACTAGCAAGAAAAGGCCAAATATTTAAGAAGAAGACAACAGAAAAGATAGCCTAAAGACATCCCAAGAACCAATAGGACATCAGCCTTTTCAGCCTCAGAGTTGAAAAGATGAAAGACATTGCTTTAACAAGAGATTCCCAGAGCACCATGTTCTGTAGTGGCAGTGGTCTAGGGAAGTTGTTCCTCAGGATTGGATTCATAAGTAGGCAACCCCTGTAGCCAAGAGAGAAGGAAGCTTGGTTACCGCTCCAGCTGGTATCAGACCTTGACGTTATCCATCTGGTGCTGATTTTAGGCACATGCAGACTGCGAGAGGTGTGCTCCAGAAAGGCTTCCACCCAGATTTCAGAAGAAGGCCTAGGAGGCCAGACAGTGTGCCCCCAAGAGGGCAGTGTGTTAAGCTGTGAATATGAAGCCAAAGGTGCTTTGGAGACCCACAACTTTGGAGAAGCCAGTAACATGGATCATCTGAGGAAAACTGTAAGGATGGAGCAGAGTTGGTCCAAGAGAAAAGCCATGGGAGCTACAACCATAGGATATATCATGGGGGGGGGCAGCCAACCAAGCCCTCTGGAGTTCACAAATTGCCTTGGATGCTGCATGTAGAATGACAGGACTTAATGTTTCACCTGCTGGACTTTGGACTTGCTTTGGTCCCATTCCTTCGTATTCCCATTTATACCCCTTGGAACAGAAATGTCTATCTTGTGCCATTGAGTGTTGCAAGTGTGTAACTTCCTTTTCATTTGTACAGGGGCTCACAGCTAAAAGTTTGCATTAAATCTCAGAGGACAGTTTAAACTTGGACTTTTTAAGCAATGTTGAAACTACTAGGACTTTAGTAACTCTTAGAGAAGGACTAACTGCCTTTTACATAAAGGGATGAGTGTGAGTCTTTGGGGGCCTAAGGGCAGAATGTTATGGTTTGTGCCTAGATGTCCCCCCAAACCTCATGCAGTCATAGGTGGGGCTTTTTAATATATGGCTGAATCTGGAATGTGTTTGATTCATGGTATATCATAAGATTAAGGATGCTAGGAAGAAGGGTGTGTGATTACTAAATCAGTCCACTTACTGGTTTGGCATCACCCTAATCCCACTAGTCTGGATATATTGTAAGAGATAGAAAGAGACTTGTCTTGTCCCATGCTTGTTTGCTTTGCTATCTTCTGCCCTCCATGAACTGTTTCTAATCTTTGATGCCTGGCTTCCAAGCCAACTTGCCTTGGAGCCAGCCGATTATGGGCTGAAACCTCTACAAACTGTGAGCTAAAAAATCATTTTCCCCTTTACCTTTGGGTGTCAAGTATTTTGTCTCAGCAATGAAATAAAAGTAACTAAGATAACAGCCAATACAACAGTATATTGAAGAAGCTACATCTTGTGGAGGGATTAGTGCTTTTATAAAATTGCTTTAGGGAGATTGTATGACTCTCTCGCCCCCTGCCACAGGAGGACTCACCAACGAGGCTCCTTCTTTGGAGCAGAAAGCAAGTGCTTATAGCCTTCTGCTGTCTTGGTCTTAACCTTGGGTGCCCTTCCCCTTAGACTGTGACCAATACATTTCCATTTTGATTGTTGATACATTACTAAATTTGAGGCACCTTGTATGGACCACGATGGTAAGAGATCAAGCTGCAGAACTACCGCTTAGTAAGTCCACTCAGTTACTTCTTGATGCAACTTACAGTTTTAGGAAGGTAAACATTTGACTTATAAATATAATATAGTGTTTTTGTAATGTGCCTGAGAACACGTTGTCTATTTGCATTTCATCAGTGCCACATGCAATAGTCAGTACTATTGCAGGATATCATTTTACATGGAGTAGATTGGTAATTATATACAATCATCTCCCAGGAAAGAAACACAAACCATGGATTCCTCAGCTGTTTCCTCCGAGAGGCCTCACTTTACACTTTCGGTGATGAGGGTCTTATTCTGAAGAGCAATGCTAGTTCACTGCCAGTTCCTTCTTGGGTTAGGAGAGAGAGCATCCTTATAATTTCCAGGCATTATCATTTCAGGGGAATTACACAGGATATATTTAAGCACATTCTGTGCTTTCATCTCCATGTCTTCTTTGTACTCTATTTTTAATTCTTAAAACATTCATTTTTATGCCAGCTTTTGAGGTGGCCTGGGACACACTTATGTGAAATGTATTATTGTGGTTTCTCTGAAATTCAAATTTAATTGAATGCTTGTCTTTCTGTTTGCTAAATCTGGTGAAGTTTTACTTTCCAGAGCACCAGCCATCCTGCTAACCTCCTCTGGTTTGTCTTGTGCATGTGATTTGTACATACAGGAGCTGAGTTTCCCTTCCAAGTGGTCATTTATGTGAGTGTACCAACTCCCTCTGATGAATGCAATCAGTACGTACTGCAAAAATATACTAATACAAATAAAAATTAAAAAGAATGGCTACAATAAAAAATAGCAATTATACAAAATGGTGAGGTTGAAGAAATTCACATACTGGAAGCGGGAAAGTGCTGCAAATACTGTTGGCACGCAGGTAAGTAACTTCATGCTCCCTTAAAACACTAAGTATGCATTTATTATGTAGCCCAGGAACTTCACTCTTATTTCCTTGCAAAAACCTGTGTACAAATACCCATGATCATTATATTTGTCATATCCAGAATTGGACATAACGCAGACATCTTTCAGTGGGTGAATGGTGGAACAGACAGATATATTACATTCCCAGTTGTGCATCATTTCACAAATGTGATAACTAGATCCTTTATATCATCAATCAAGTCACTGCCAAAAATGTTTAATAAACTAAGATTGATTTACAAAAAAATAAAGCCATGTGATGTTGAATAAGGTATATTTGCTCCGTGAGCTTCCATTTTCTCATCTGTAGGACAGGCAGATGACCTCCGATGGCTGAGAAATTCTCTACTCACCAAAAAGCAAGCATCTGGTACCCCTGGACACACAGCTGGGGCCAATTCCTTGTCCTCTGCTGCAATCAGCAATGACCACAAGGTCACCTATCGGAGAGCAGAAGCGCAGATGTGCTGGTGCCATTTGGGTCAACGTTTTAAAGAGGCAAATATGTTTTCTCCACACCATGTCTTCACAACAGCTGACTGCTGCCCACAGGGGGATGTTGTATGAAGGGAGCTTGAGGCTTTCCGTTCCCACATGATAGCAAAACAAGGCAAAGCACTTTCATGCCAGAAATGCATGTATGTATCCTTCATGTGAGAGATGAATACACTTCTGTTGTATCTCACCACACTTCAGTTTGATTTGTTACGGCTGTTACCATGAGCAAAACTAATATATGAAAGGCCACAGGCAATATCATTCTGCCTCAGTAAATATCTGAAATGGGTGGTATTGCCCTAGCAGTTAGGCAGGAATCATGACAAAGACAAGTGTAGCCTAGAATATTCTAGTCATGTGAAGAAACTATTGCCTGCAAACAGATGACATTCTGGCCTGGCAAAGTGGTACATGTCTGTAATCCCAGCAATCTGGGAGGCTGAGGCAGGAGGATTGCAAGTTAGAGCCCCAGCCTGGGCACTTAAGTGACTTAGTGAGATCATCTAAAAGAAATTCCTGCTGAGCCTAAATCTCAGGGGAAAGCGGTTATAAAGAACCAAAGTGTTAGTATGTCACAGTAAGGTATCATAAGAAGGAGATGAGCTCAGGAAAGGTCAGGCTTATTTGGAAGTGAGGGATTAGAGAGATGGAGACAGTGCAGAAACGTAGGTTCTGGCTAGGTAAGGAAGTGAATGGTACCTGAATCCTAAATGGCCAGCATCGTTCTAGGAAAGGCCAACGTCAAAGATTATGATGACAAGAGATGCATTAAGTCTACTTAGTTAAAAGATCAAAGACACCCTATAGTCCTAGTACTCTTGGAAGCTGAGGCAGGAGGATCATAAGTTTGGGCCCAGGCTAGGTAACTTTGTGACGTATCAAGACCCTGTCTCAAATGTTAAAGGGCTGGGGATTCAGCTCAGTGTGAAGGCTTTGGATTCATTCCCCAGCACCATGAAAAAGAAAAGAAAAGAACAGCAGAGGTCAAATGGGTAGGAATCCTTTCTGTGCAAGCCTAATGCTTCAGATCAACCCATGACATCAAATATTAAAGTGAGAGAACGAGGAAGGTGTGGAAGGTGGGAAGCAGAGACTGAAGACAAGCTTGATGACGATGTCTGGGGAAGAACTTTAAGTCTGGTACATGGAAATGAAACTAGATTGGGAACTTTTTAAGGAACTGTATGAATTAGCTAAGTCTGCTAAGTTGTAACAAAGGACCACAAACTGAGGAGCTTAAGTCACAGAACTTTTTAATCTCTCATTTCCAGGCCCAAATCACTGTGTCAACAGAGTTGGCTCCTCCCCTACGCCACGGGGAAGGCATTGTTCCTGTTCCCTCCTCTTGGCTGGTAGAACACCTTCTCTCTGGGCACAAATTTGTCTCCAAATTTCTTTTCACTTCTCCTTTATTTTCACCTGTTGCCTTAGAGTTCAGTCCATCCGGATGACTGCACCTTAACTTTATACAGGTCTTATCTGCAAATAAAGCCATTTTCTGAGGCACTTTTTGATAGAGTGGCAATATTTTAATTTTGGATGGCACAATTCAACCCATAACAGGAATTTTTCAAGGAAATTTTGTTGCTAAAGAAACAATTTTATTAGAGATTCAGGACAAGAAAAAGAAGCTGATTACAATAAAACAGTTCCTGGCTTCCTATGTTTACAGAGCAGAAAACATTCTGCAAAAGCCCTTCACTCCTAAATCTCTAATATCCATGCGGATCTTACAGGACAAAGGACTGTGATTCTGTCCAAGCCAGAGCCACACAACAGGGGCTCTAGTCCTCCTTGATGTTCAGGATCCTTCCTCCATGCTGAGCTGAGGGCTGTCTCGGCCAGCAGGAGCCCATCTGCTGAGCACCAGACACACCGTGGGTGTGCTGTGCCCCTCCGCCTCTCTCCTCCTCCCTCCTTTCCTTTCTCTCTTTCACGCCATCTTCCTCCTTTTCTCCTGTTCCTCCCCCTTATTTGCTTCCTTTGTGCTTCCCCTTTTTCTTCTCTTTCTCCCTGTCCTTTCCCTTCCTCTTCCTCCTCTTCTTTTTCCTCTTCTTCTCCTCCTCCTCCTCCTTGCTCTTCTTCTTCCCCTCCACCATTTCCCTCTCCTCCTCTTTCTTTTTCTTCTTATTCTCCTTCCAGTATTGGGGGTTGAAC
Source organism: Dinomys branickii (assembly GCA_004027595.1). Lineage (NCBI taxonomy): Eukaryota > Metazoa > Chordata > Mammalia > Rodentia > Dinomyidae > Dinomys > Dinomys branickii. The sequence goes on from PVLD010004329.1 coordinate 7,516, forward strand.
CAAGGACCTTCATGCTGAGCTATATTCCCAGCTTTTTAAAATTTATTCTTTTCTGACATAGTCTTCCCAAGTTGACCAGCCCAGGCTTGAACTTGAGATCTTCCTATTTCAGTCTCCAAAAGTGCTGACATTACAGATTTGTGCCACCACAGCTTCCTTTTATAAGTGGGAGTTCCTTTGTGCCTGTTCTGAGCCATCTACACTCCGGTGTCTCAGAGTGCATTTGGAGGACATATGCCTAGTCTTCCTAGTTCATAGAGCACCAGATCTTGAGGAGTCAACTCTGGATGTGACATCAAGGTCACAGATTCCCCCGTGGTCCTCTACTTTTTGCTGCTGATGCTATATTTCAGTGGCAAGTGTGTCTCTGGAGAGAGAAAATCTCACCGATCTGCTGGTCAGAGAGGAGGGCAGAAATAGTTACCTTTCTGTTCAGCTTAAAGGTATATTATGGCTGAGATCTCCAGAAGGATCACGAGCTCAGAAATGTGGTTTTTGATTGGGGGAACCATATTTAGAGCTAAATATGCTCTTATGAGTATGCATTGGTTACTTTTCTCTCATTGCAGAGAGAAAATACCTGACACCCAGAATTAAGGAAGGGAAGGTATATTTAGCTCACAGTTTGTGGAGGTTTCAGTCCATATGTAGCTGGCTCCAAGGCAGGGTGGCACATGGCAGAGGGCAGCAGTTCATGGTGGGGGAAGATAGCAAAAGAAGCAAAAGCAAAAAGGGAGGAGTGGCAGCAAGTAGCCTCTTACTCCCCCTTACATATGCAAACTATTTGCCCCAGGGCAGGTGTAGCACTCATACCCATGATTAAATCATAATCTCTAAAAGCCCACCTCATGACTGCATGTGTCTTTGGAGAGACATCCAGACACAAACCATAACAGAGTAAGAGGTGGGACCTGGCTGGAGGGCTCACTGTACTGGTGACCCAGAAGGGTTTGTCTCCAGGTTCCAATCCTCCCTTCTTCTGCTTCCTGGCTGCCATGGAGTGAGCAGCTCTTCTCTGCCAGACCCTTCCTCCATGTTGCTGACTTGGAGCCAGCTGACCACGGGCTAAAACCATGAGCCAAAATTAACCCTTTAAGTTGTGTCAGGTTGCACTCCATTGATGAGAAAGTGACTGAGACATCTAAAATGATACATTGAGATGTACCGGTGGTGAGCACACCACCAGTTGCACCTATATTTTCTCTTTGCTTAGTTGCTGACCTCTAAGGTAAATCCTAATGATGCAGCAAGAAGGTGAAGCCTGGATACTGAGATCCCTAAGCTTGTGAGGTTGGAGACTGAGCCTAGAAATACTTGTGTTTGATCAAGGTCAAGTCAGCAACAAGTGTCCATGGCCACAGGTTGAGATCTGGAGACAGCACAGTGGGGTGACCAGGACTCCAGCACCTGGTCTGGAGCCACTTGGATGGGGTTTAGGAGGCAAAGTAGGGCCAGGACACTTCTACCTGCTGGGAGGAGGTGATGGAAATATCCCTGGGAGGAAATGAGCTCACCTGTGGGCCAGATCTGAGCTATGGAATCCTGTTTCTAGTTTTTCAGTTCTTGATCCCGGGATGGGTTTGAAATAAAAGGACTGTGGGTTTTGGAATCAGTGTGTGCATGTGTGTGTGTGTGTGTGTGGGTGTGTGAAAGATTTGTCTCCACAGCACAATGATAATATAGGACTGCAATCGGAAAGAAAAAGAAATGGTTATTTTGCTAAATTGTTGAAACTTATGGGCTTATTTGTTACAGTAGCTAGTCTTTTCTAGATAATAATTTTATCTAATTTAAGGTCCCTTCAAGGTGTAAGATTCTACAATAAGTTTCAAAGGCTGTGACACACTGGAATTCTAACACATCAGATGTGGGGAGCAGCTGAAATTGAAAATTGATGACATGTTTGGGATTAGAGCAAGGCCAGCCCTGAGAACATGGAGCACCCGAGGTGGAGGTGAGCAAGGTGAACACGCTGATCCAGCCCCAAGAACAGGAGGTGCCTCAGAGGAGCTAGGAGAATAAGTTGCCAGATAGAGCGGTTTCACCTGACATCAACCTGCCGAGTGTATGAATAAACACACTCCAGTCATTGGGTGGCTTCTTTTTTCCCCCAACAGAGGGTTCCACCTGACCTCAGCTTTCTGAATTTTCACTCTTTCCTTCATTTCTTCATGGTCTTCACCTGGGAATTTTTGAGAGCTGCCCTAGACGTGGCAATCAGGCATGCCATTTATCACACTGAAACTTTTATAGCAGTTTTGCGTATTATTTGCCCTTATGCATAACAGTGATATGCAGCTATCCAATGGATAGTTGTAGTTGCTATTGATGTTTTCTTGTGTGAAAAATTCAACATAGCCCAAGGAGACATAGAATTATAGAACTGTCTTACTGACCATTTGGTAGCCGTTATCATCATGTGACAGATGAGGATTGTAGCTTCTGAGATGTTCAGCAAATTTGCGTAAATTCAAATTATTAGTTGGTCGCAAGGATTAACATTTAAGCCAGTTTATTTTGAAGACGCAGTGCTTGCAGCTGTACAAAAGTTATGCATGAGATTTCCAATTTCATTATTGTCTGCATTGCCAATCTTTGTCTTTCTTACAGTCAGACAAAATCATATTCGTGTCCTACTCAATCTGCTGTGTGATCCTGAGGAAACTGGTCAGTGTCTGCAAGCCTTAGGCATCTTCTCTGTGAGGTAAACAGAATAATAGGAGTTAATGTTTAAAACATTTCCAGGGATCAACACATGATGACAAATACAAACACAAAAATGTACACAGGACAAACCTCTTCCTCTTAGAAAGTACTCAGTGATAATTACTGCCATCGTAATGCAGGTAGCTTTGGGAAAAGAATGGTTTGGGTAATAAGATATCACCAACTCTATGAAGAAGCGGGTAGAAAAGATTTGGAAGACCACTGTGCATCATAATTTATAGTAGAAAACTGGTACTGCAATAAAAGATCAGTCTTCACTTTCATTACAACCAAAGAATTAACTCAGCAGCTTGCAGGAATAAAGATAAAGATTCCCACCCCGGAATGGAAAAAGCACAATTTACCTTGTATCTCTGAAAACGGGAATATAGTTATGAGTATGGTGTGCCTGTGAGATCCTGTGAACTCAGTGGCCTAGAAGCTGCCACTGTTTATTTATTTATTTATTAGTCAAAAAGCTCAAATAATTTTAAAATTAAAGTGAAGAGTAATTTAAGTAACAAGGTTTCAACAGAAGTGGAATATAAATTGTATTATCAATCTGAGTGTTTTAGTTACTTTTCTCTCATTGCTGAGACAAAATACCCAACACCTCAGATTAAAGAAGGAAAGGTTTATTTAGCTCACAGTCTGTGGAGGTTTCAGTTTGTAATCAGCTGGCCCCAAGGCAGAATGGCGGGGCACAGGGGCAACACTTCAAGGTGGCGCAAGACAGTAAAAGCAGCAAGAGGGAAAAAGCAGGGGGCAGGCATCTCTTCCCGGGTTGTATTGAATGTGGGCTTTCTGCGCCCAGGGGTGCATAGGTGATCTCCATGTCCTCTTCTTGCACAGGCTCATGATGAATACAAAGTAAGGACCCTGGCCCCCTGCTCAGTCACTTAGTTAACCTTCTAAACTTCTCACATTGACACAAAGAACATCCCAGAGCTCTAAGGGCATGTCCTTTTTGCCCCAGGATGCAGAACTGCTGAGTCACTTAGCCAAGCCTCCAGACTCCTCACGTTGACACAGTGTATCAACCATAACACTGAGTTTAAAAAAATCCACAAAATTCAAAGGAATTCCATAGAATATGTCACAGGTTGTGAAAAGCATTTTTCACATTCACAGTCTTGGTTAAACATTTAAATCCATAAAACTGAGGATGATTCTGATCTGTATTTTATACAGGATGGCTTCAGAACTCCTGGGTTCCAAAGGTGCCTGTCTAGAAGTCCTGGAGCTGGGAAGGATTCCAACAGTCCCATGTATTTTCCACTAAGGATGCATAACCTTCTTACATGTAAGATCTATTTTAATAGATTATGCAAATTATTCTACAACATGCAGGCATGAACAGCAGTTGAAGCACTTGGTGAAAGACAAACATTTATTTAAAAGATTGACCCAAGTTAAGACAAAAATAAAGCAAATCCATGGACAAAAGGAAGCCATGAAAAGAAAGATTTGCTTGTTAGAAATAAAATTCTAATCAAAACTGTGTGATTATTTATGAGATAGTTAGGAGCCCCAAACATCGTCTGGAACTATGTTCACTAGGGTAACAGTCCGTACCCTTTGCAATTTCTAGAATATCAAGTTCTGTTTTCATTACCATTGCAATGAATTGTTCCAACTAAATGTTTTTAATATAATTACTCACCTAGGGCTCCAGTCTCCCAGGTGTGTCTACTCTGTTCACAACCTTAGTGTTGGGCTTATTATTCATCTTAACTCACTAACACACACACACACACACACACACACACACGCGCGCACGCGCGTGCGCACACACACACACACGCGCATGCATTCGTGTCTCCTCTGCCTCTGATATCCTTTACTGATCTTGGATATCACCTGATCCGTCCTCCAGATCCCACTCAATTAGATATTTCCCTCCTCAGCTCAGCCCCTATGACATTCTGTTCTTTCGTGTCTGATAGACACAGAATTATCTGTTCACTTGTCTGTCTCTCATTGTCTGAAGACCATACATTGTACTTTCTTTGAAATGAAGCCAGATATTTATTTAAAATAAAAAAAGGAATCACAAGGGAAACACTCAAAGAGCTGAAATATGCAAGTAGCACACAAGCCAGGAAACAATAACATTTCTTATGTTTCTCTTTGTTCTGGATATGTTCAAAGTTCTACCCTCCCTTTCTGACCCCCTTTCACAGAGCTGTCAGCCTGCTTTCTCAGGTTGCACCCCGCCCTTCATTTTTTATGTTCCACAGCACGTATTCTTTGGCTGTCAGATGTATTCTTACGTGTTTGCTTATTGTCTTTCTTCCCAACTAGAACATAAATTCTCTGAGAGCAAACACATTTCTGCCTAATTTGCCATCTTTTTCTGACATCTAGAACACGGTAAGTGTTTAGAGAATGATTGTTGGCAAAGGTTAAACGTTGTACACAGAACTTCATCTTTTACAAAGTATATGAAACATATGATATAGTTGTTTTAAGAAACCAATTACATGTATAGGAAAAAAGACTAGAAATAAGTCAAAATAGTAAAAGTATATGATGAACTGGCAATGGTAGTGCATGTCTTTTAATCTCAGCACTTTTGTTGGCTGAGGCAGGAGGAAGGCAATTTGGAACCCAGCCTGGGCAATTTAGCAACTCAGAGAAACCTTGTTTCAAAATAAAAAATAAAACATGGGCTGGGAATGTAGTTTGGGCAAAGGCCTTGGGTTCAGTCCCCAGTAGTATAGAAAGAAAGAAGGAAAGAAAGAAAGAAAGAAAGAAAGAAAGAAAGAAAGAAAGAAAGAAAGAGGAAGGAAGGAAGGAAGGAAGGAAGGAAGGAAGGAAGGAAGGAAGGAAGGAAGGAAGGAAGGAAGGAAGGAAGGGTACATGATGAAAATAGAGGTGACTCCCATTTTCTTCACCTTGTTTTCTTAGGTATTCCAACCTCTTTCTTGGTGACTGTGCTTTCCATCTTTGTATGCCAGCGCCTTGGGTGGTGAATACCTGGAGTTCACATTTCTGTCTTATGGTATTGTGGGACCCCATCTCCTTGTCCTCAGCATCATTTCCCTGTGAGAGCTCCCTCATTCTTTTGGACACCATTGATGACAAAACCTTTGTATTTCATACCAAATTTTAATGGACTCCATACCTCCTTTTCCCAGTAACTCCAGGTGCATGTCCAAAATACATTTCACATACAGCGTAACTAGTCACACTCTCATTTGCTTAGCCTGCAGTATGTCAGCACCGTGATGAGGTTTTATATGACCTGCTCACAACCACGTTATGAGCTATGTGAGGAAGGAAACCTGAGGAAAGGAGGCTAAGGGACTTACCAGTGCTGCCATGGTTTGGCTCTTGACTGTCCTCAGGGATCACGTGCTGAAGGCTTGGCCCTCAGCCTATGGGACTATTTAGAGGTGGTGAAAGCTCGAGGTGCAGAATCTATGGAAGGAAGTTAGGTTATTGGGTGATGCTTTTGAAGGGGTTATAGGGATCTCAGACTCTCTTTTGGCCTCCTTGCTCCCAAGAGGTGTGGGATTCCTCTGTCATGCGCTCCCATTACCCTGTCCTGCTCTGCCACAGGCCCCAAAGCAATGTGAAAACTGACCATGAACTGAAACCTGGAACCATGAGACAAAATAAACCCTTCCTCCTTATACATTGCCCATCTCAGGCACTGTGTACAGGGATGGGAAATACACCAGCACAAAGGCACAAAGGAACTGAATTTCAGGCAGCTGGAGAGTTTTGTCAGCCCAGAATCACATGTGACTCAACTGATAGTAGAGACCGAGGAACAGGTCAGAGGCACTTCTGGCTGTGTCCTGGACAGTGGCCGTTGTGATTCAGATCTGGAAGTTCCTCCTGAAGTCTCGTGTGTTCAGAGGTGCGGCTTTGGAACACAGTTGGGTCATGGGACACTTTGCTCACCCATGGATTCATCCTCGGATCAGGGCTGAATGCGCTGTAGGAGACGGGCCCTGAATGTGTTGTAAGAAGTCACTGGGTGTGACGTGGGAGGGTGCGGTCTTATGCCTGGCTCCTCCCTTTTCCATCTACTTCCTGCACGCCAGGGGCTGAGCGGCTCCGCTCTGCCCAGGCCCTCCCACCACGGCATCTCTGCTTTAGAGGCAGCGACCACGGACTGAACCCGCTATAACCATAGGCCAAACAAATCTTTCCTTGTTCAGTTTGTCAAGGTCAAGTCTTTTGTCCCAGTGATGGGAAAATAACTAACATGAAGACCTTGTGTGAAAAAGTCACCCTGGTACTATCCAATATGCACATAGGGAGATATATTTTAACTGGCTCATATGCTGTTCCATTCTGTGCATTCTCTGAACTCTTGCAGGTCTAGGCCTTGGCTCAGGCATTGTCTGTTTTCAGAACAATCCTCTTCTTGAAGTCCAACAACCACAGCACTGCTTACCGTTATGGTCCAGACTAAAAGATCTCGCCACTGCCAGTGAGATGGCCTGGCAAGGGCTTCTCTGGGAAGGTTTCTGTGCCCTTTGTTCCAGTGTCCTTCTGCATGGAGGATCACTTAGGCAAATCCTCTACAACTTGTAAAAGTCAATAGTGTCTCAACACATGTTGAGGCAGTTATTCCTTTTGTGGGGGCAGGGGTCTGTAGGTGAAAAAATAGAATTGGGCTTCTTAAATCTTCAAGTGAACTCTGACTAGAAGGAGTTAAAAACAAATTTTAATGGGAATATTTCCCTGGGAAGCAAGTTAAAGACAAGGGTTAAAAAAAGAGAAAAACTAGATAAAGGAAAGCACTAGTTGCCTTGAGACTTGCACAGAGAATAAAAAAGCTGACAGAACACACAGAGAAGGCCATGTATACAAATGAGAAGCCACTTCCACCTCCAGTAAAATACAGGGAAAAGAAAGCGGAGGCTAGCATTCAGGCAGTGTGTACTCATACCTACGCACTAACATAATATAATCACTCTAGAGAGACTGTATTATTCACGCAAGGGTCATTATAAGGTACAGTTGATATCCAGATGCCACCTTATTAACTCTAAGCTAACCAAGAACAAGGTGCCTCCTTGCCAACTAGCCGTACCCCCAAAGATAAGGCCTTCAAAGGTAGGTCAAGAAAAGGTAAAACAACAGGCAGAAAGACGCTGCAGGTAGATGACGTTTGGCAGATCGGCCAGGAAGCCAATCCAGTTAATGGAAGTTCTGGGTGGCAGAGGAAGGACCCTTGACCTTCTATAAAAGTAGCTGGAACAGAGAGCCACAGTCCACCGTCTTTCTGGATTCTTCCTTACCAGGGTAGCTATCTATCTTCTCCTCCCCATTTCTTTTCCTCTTTATAATAATGTATCTTCCTTTGGTTATACTTTGTCCCTCTAATTTCTCCTGGGGCTGAGTTTACCGTCCTGGTGGGCTACTTGGACAGCAGCGCCACGGCACTTGCCACCAGATGCAACATCTTTGGTCCCCTGATCAGGAGCCAGATGTTACACTTTGGGTTATTGCAATAGTTCTTTCCTAGATAAGTAGAAAAATTTAAGTATATATTGGAATGAGCGAAATGATTCAGTGAGGCTTTCAGTAACAGTAGAGGTAAAACTCACTGAGCATTTTGCCTGTGCTGGGCTAATTCATATTAACTTTTGTCCTCAAAACAATTCTGAGAGCAGTAGGACATGAAGAGCTATAACAAATGGCAGGGAAAATTGAATCCATTTAACTGAGAACTAAGACTGTAATAAACTTGAGATTTCTGATTGCAGAACACTAATAATTACTCCATAAATAGTTGAAGGACAACTGGGTAACCATCTGGAAAAGGTGATGCCAGTAGTTCTGTGACAACTCACCATAAAATAAATTATGGATGGATCTAAGAGTTAGCCATAAAAATGAATTTCCAAGTTAGAAGAAAATATTCTAGCACTTAAAATACATTTCTCAATGGGGTGCACCTTACAAGAAAAAAACAAATCCACAAATTATTAATTTCACTCTATGAACAAACAAAAAAGGGAGAAATATCTGTATAGACATTATACACAAATGTTCTTAATATACAATTTCTCTTTATTGATGGGAAAAGAACAACAACTTAAGGAATTAATGGGAAAGTTGTATGGTGGACTGATGCACGGAAAATTATATATGCACGATTCTCAAATGCATAGAAATATATTTAGCTTTATTCATAATAAGAGAAATGCAAATAGGCATTATTATATTACATTTTTTACTTATCAGTTGGGCAAAAATACAAATTTTGATAACATGACAGTGTGAAACAACATGCACTATTATGAGTTATTAATGGGAGTTTCAATATAGTATCAATAATTTCTCAAACCAAATTGCAAAAATCAAAATGCAAAATGGACCCACCTTTTGATTCAGTCATCAGTTTTACCTAGAGAATTTTTACTTACTGGTACATTGTCCTCAGACACGTGCACATTCACACTTGATCTTAGCCAAAAGGCAGAGAAGCGATGACACGTGCACATTCAAGTCACTCTCAGCAGCATCTCTCCTTATTTTGGAACTGTAGAACATTAAACATAAGCTAGACGCCAACCAACAGGAAACCAACAAATAATTGTAATAACCCATAGTATCAATAACATGCCACCACCTAACAGAGGTAGCTTTCTGTAGCAGATATGGAAAGATCTCAGAATTAAATTATAATAAATTGTTAATTGAAGAAAGCAGGGAAGAAGCGAATGTACATTATATAATCCAATTTATGCAAAAATAAAAGAACATATAACACACACTTATAAAGATGAAAGCAACTCCAAAAGACAGTCATGCTAGGAAGCCTCCACCTAGCCGTAGGAACAGAGAATCACAGATGCTCTGAATCACCTTCAGAGTAGCTGTTACAAAAGGAGAGATTGAAACCGGAGTCACCCAATGCTCACACAGCTTTTACTTTTCTCCTTAACTAGCAAGTCTAGTTTCCTGGCCAGCAATGGGTGGAGAAGTGGCTGTTCCCCCAGGGACTCAGCCCTCAGCGTGGGTGGGCGAGACGGATCACTTCTGGAAGCATTGCGATTTCCTAAGGGCAGGCCTCTGTGGGGTCACAGGCGAGCGCTGAGGACACAGAGGCAGCCGGAGTTGTATCTGGGGAGGAGACTCACCAGTTTGTCACCTTGTGAAGGAAGGAGGAGGCTGTGGAGCCAAGAGATGGACCAGTGGGACCACAGTGTCAGCATAAACAAGTGAACTGAGGAACGAACGAGTGGATGCACCCAGATATTTTCACGAATATCTATTCACTCTTGGGCATGAAGTAGTGACAGTTAGACAATCGCCCCAGCTTTCTACCCTGAGGGAAGACAGGCTGAAGTTACAGATGGAAAAGACAACCTCTGGAGAATAAGTGCTGTCTCATTTTTTGGATCAAAAAGAAAAAAGAGCACAGTGGTAGGGAAGGAGGAGGTGTCACAGGGCTGTTGTCTAGATGAGCCAGATAAAGATTTCAGGAAGGGTGACACTTGGGTAGAGACCTGAATTGTGAGAAAAGAACTCATCAAGAAAGAATGAGTGTATCTGGGAGGCTGAGCCAGGCTCATGTCAGGTTTGAGCCCAGCTTGGGCAAGTTGGCAACTTAGTGAGACTTTGTCTCAAAATTAAAAAAAGAAATCAAAAGGGCGGGGCATGTACTCAGTGTGAAGGCTTTGGTTCCACCCTAGTGCCAAAAAGAAAAGGGGGTGGGGAGAGCCCCTGGGCAATGAAGTGGGAAGGATAAAGGCAGGTCAAAAGTGCATATTCACTCTTCAGTTAGAGACCAGGTTTTCCTTGGGAGAGAACATTAGTCACCGATGGGCCAAAGTGAGATCAGGGCAGGTGATGATGAAGTTTTACTCAGTGAGAAGCCACTGGGTGAGGAAGGGTGTGGTCTGGCTTCTGCTTCTAGGAGGTTGTCCCTGCCAGGGGTGTGAGATGACAAGGTGGGAGGCTTGGGGGCCGCCAGGACCATCAGGAGTCCAGACGGCAGGTGTGCAGGCGAGGAGGGAGCGGAGCAGACGCTTGGGGTGTCATGGCCAGGACAGAGGGAGAAGGCAGGAGAGGGACGCAGGACTCTTGGCTTGGTTTTAGCAGCCGGTGAATTGGCATCTGCTTCGATGGTGAAGAGGTGCTGCGAGGAGTCTTCCTCAGGGCAGAAGGGGAGGTCCTGGCAAACCTGAGCTTCATTCCATGAAAACCAGCTGATTCTCATGCAGAATGGATTTTGAGAATGGAACGAGGTAAGAGGAAAAAGTTGGCACCACAAAATATGAAGGCCTTGAGTGTCGGGAGAAGGAATTTGGGCTTCATTTTATAATAATAACGATTTGTCCTGGATGCTTAATCTTCACAGTAATTCTAACGCAGCACCTATGTTGTTTGTCCTCACAGGACAGATAAGAGAATTGAAAGAGGTTAGTAATAGGACCAAGGCCAAAAAAAAACCCCCCAAAAAACAAAAACCAAAACCCAGCCAACCAGGCTTCTTCTCTCTACTTCCTGTTTGTTTACTGTGTTATCCTGTCCCCCTCCCTCTCCTCCCTCTTTCTCTCTCTCTCCCCCTTTCCCTCCCCCCTCTCTCCCTCCCCCTCCTTCCCTCTCTCTGATGGATGGAGAATAAGGGGAGGGAGGGGAAGAGAGAGGAGGGGAGGGGAAGGGGATTAAAAAAAGAACTAAAAGAAAAAATAATGAAAACAGAACTTTTGCTCATGGGAAGAGGACCAAGAGTTAGAAGGAGCAGAGAGGGAGGGAAACAGGAAAAGAACTCACAACGCATCGTGTGCGTGCACCAATGCCTGTGATAAATGTAGTCAGTCAATGTAGTGGACTGTGAATGTGCGCTAATAGAAAAAACCCAGAGCTTCATGTCTAGGCAACGTGATCTCAGAGCAGTGCGCGCTCTCCCTCTTTCTCTTCCTTTCCCCTCCTCTGTTGTCCTCTTTCCATTTCGCTTTCTGTCATTATTTATTTAACTGTCTAACAATCATCTGTTATCTCACATGTATCCACCTATTCATAATGTAGGACATATACATAATTTAAAGTGTTAAGTGACTACATTCAAAAAGCAAAAAAGAGCAGGTGAAAATAATGCAAACAACAACTTATTTAATAAATACATCCAAAGTATTTTCTTTTTTTTTTTTTTTTGGTACCGGGAATCAAACTTAGGGCATTGCCCTGGCCAGGCAGATGCTGTGCCACTGAGCTACGTCCCTGGACCCTAAGTGTTTTCAACATGTCACGGCTACACAGTTTATAAATGTGACATCTCACACCATTTCTCATATTAAATCTTCCAACTCCAGTGTGCGTTTTGCTCCTGAAGCACCTGTCATCTGTGCCAACCACATTTCAAGTGCCTGGTGGCCTCGAGTGTCTCGTAGCTGTCTCTTGAATGGCACAGGTCCACAGCCCATGATTTTCACTAGTGGAAAATTCTAGAAGAACACACCAGAGTTACCTCTCATAAAAGTGTTATGAGCGATTGTAGAATTGTCGGGGGTAGAGCAAACCCAACGAAATTAAGAACTGAAGTGGGAGAAAAATGAACTTCTTGATTCTTATCTCAAACACCTCACTTCGGCCTCTTTGGCTTTCTAATTCTTTTCCACCGAGGATGGAGCGGTGATGGGTGGACGGATAAGAACATTGATAACTATCACTTTGCCCCCTCCAGTCTCTTGCCACAGAGATTGCATTCCTGGCTTGCAAGCAGGTGGGAATTAAACATGCTAGTGTCACCTTGCACAAGGGTGTTATTACAAGAAGTACAAACTATTATCATCTTCCCAGTGCTGGAGCTCCTTTCAAGCTTTCTAATATCCCCGCGGAGTGAATCCGCAGCCGGCTTTCCAAATAGCTCCCTGTATCAAATAGAAGATGGCTCTCTTTCCAATGTGAATAATATCCGCTCTTCCATGTAGGTCAGAGTCAGCCAAACAGCGCTGTGGCTGAGAGTCTATTTTAGACTTGGCTGTCATGACAACCATGGGATTTGGCCCAGGTGTCTTTTATCTCCAGACACACAGACAGCACGTTTGCAGGTCTGGCTGTGATTCTGGGGAGCGGCACTTCGGAACTGCAGTGGGATGATTCAGCCCGCAGGGTCTTGGCAGGGCTGCTGGTCTGACTGTGAAGAGATTCACTTTCGTGTGGCTCCCAAATCAGCTCAGATTAGAAGCAGCGGGGAGGACCCACTCCCTGATGGGAGAAGGGTCCCTGGCCCTGTGTGAGCAAGGGGGGCCGAGGAAGGGTGTGAAGGGGCACTGAAGGCACAATTGATGCTAGGATTCAGATTTTGCAGTCAGTTAGGCCCCCATTCTGTCCAACACCCTGTCCCTCGTCTACCTGCAAGGAATGTGATCCACGGGTCATCCTTCCTCTGCCGAGTAGTCACCACTCACTGCTGCACTGTAGACACCAGTTCTGGGATGTTGGGAAAGATTCACTTTTATATAGTAACAACCAGAGTTAGTGACTGACTCAGGAGACATTCTATGGGGCAATTTCTCTTCACTTTCTGGACTCTCACACTATTCTGGGCTGTGTGTTAGGGTTGGCCCAATGTTAGAGGCCAGCAATTAGAGTCTGTGAGAGGCCAGGACCTTCCAGGGTCATTTGATCATTGCATGGCGCTGCCGAGATGTCCCAGAGACCTTGCTCTTTAACTCTGTCTGTGACCTCTGGGGCATGAGTCACAGGTTTACTTTGTGGAGATGTAAGTGCTCTTGGGCCATTTCCTCTTCCGTGTGAAATGTAGACAAAGCTAAGGCGCATGCGCGCGCGCGCACACACACAGACACACACACACACACACACACAGAGCAGCGTCAGCAGTAGCATCCAAATATGTATCAGCCATCACTACTCCACACAACACCTTCCCTGACGGCACCATCTGCCGCAGCTGTGCCACATCTGTACCCTTCTTACATTCTTTTCTTTGTTATGGAATGATCAGGACTCCACAGTTAGGAAAGACTAGCAAAGTCAAGCTCCCATTTCACAGAACAGGTCATTCAGACTGACTGAGTAGATCTCCTCAGGAAAGAACGCTGGCAATTATCAGAATTTGGTCAAGAAAAACATCCTTGTCCCCTAAGCACACTATGTCTAATTTATTTTTTTAACAGTGCAGTGAACTGCTTTATGATCTCAGTGTGGAAGGGAAACTGCAGATGTGAGAAAAGTAATGTTAAGTCCTTCAATATGGTAGAAACTGTGTAAGTGTTTAGAAGAGAATCTTCCGAAGCAGCAGGGAAAAAAAAAAAACCATGCCAAACATTCTAAATTTCCTCCTTTGCTTCCCTCAAACACTCTTGGAACTGGCTTCATTCTGAGCCTTTGAAATCACTACCTGCTCACAGTAGGATGGAATGAAGCAAATGTTCCCAGCCTCAGTTGCAGATTCTCATCTTTTGAAAAGCTTAAAAGAATGAAACAAAGAAAGAGGGAGAAAGGGGAAGGGAGAGAGGGAGGGATGGAATGAAGAAGAAGAGAAGTATAAAAGGTAAAAGAAGAGGAAGAAGAAGAAGAAAGGGAAAGAAGAGGAGGGGGAGGAAAATAAAAGGAAGGAAAGAAAAAAAATGGGGAAAATATCCCCAGCCCATCCTGCCTCCCACCATCAGAAATTCTAATCAATTGCTCTGGGAGAGACATTTCTACCCCCCAAGCTCCCGGTGTTGAAAACCACGATGCTAAAGAAAGAGGAGACTTTGATGTCAGAATCCCAGGACCCTTTTCCAGGTCTGTCATGTTTGGGTAGTGTGGTCAAAGGCAGCTATTCTAAATCTCCTCTACTAAAGGAGACCTGGCCATGTAGCCAAAAGTTTGTAGGCAGTGCGCCGACTAGGTGGGAGGCAAAGCCCCTGCCAGCCCCTGGGTGCAGACAAGGAACCCTGCTACTCCGTGGTGGTCATCTTCTCACTGCACCTGGGGACAGTCTGTGAGATCTGAGGGTCTGCTTTGCACTTTCCTGCCTCTTTTCTCACGTACGGCAGCTCTGGATGGAAAAGGGCCACGTGCTCAGATGGGCGTGGGTCGAAAGCCCCCCTTTATCATGCAGCTCTTCACCCCGGGGCAAAGTGCTCCTTGCTGGGGAGCTGTCTTTTGCCCTCTTCATGACTCTCACCTGTGTCAGGTTTGCCTTTATCATCCTGTCACACCAACACTGGATCATGCTTCTTCCAGTCCTGTTTGGCTCTGTGTTCTTGTATAGGAAAAAGTACAGCCACTCTCAGGGCTCCCTGTCCACTATGAAAGATGGAAAACAAGATGACCTGTAACGTGAGCTGAGGAGCAGCGCGGTCACTGAGGAGAGTGAGGTAGAAGGGGCAGAGCTTCCCCTTCCAGGAACTCCTGGTTCCTTTAGGCCTCTGGCGGTGCTGCTGTGAGACAAGCATGGGACGCTGACTCCTTTTGTGTTGCTGCATTGCACCTGACAGCACCATTAGCGGCTTTAAACAGCACGCATTTATCAGTTCACACCGCCCAGGCAGCAGGAAACCTGCTCCATTTCTGGCTCCGGTTTCCCATGCTTGCAATTGAGGCACGCTGGATTCTCACTTGGACCCTCAGCTAGAAATGACCCGTTTCTACTCTTACTCAGATAGGGGCAGACAATTTTCTTTCAGTTGCCTGGCTAAGAATGTTGGTCTCCTACGGGCTGGAGGATGGAGGCCACCCTCTCACCCCAGAGGCTGCCTCGGTTCCCTACTGTGTGTCCCTGTCCACAGGCACTTGATAACATAGGGTGAGTTGGATAGTGTAGTGTAACCACAGAATGTCATCCATGTCACAGATTCCAGCAGTTACTCACCTCCTGGAAGGGTCTGTTAGGAGGCTCTGATAGGAGGGACATTGGATCTAGAGAAAGAAGAGGAAAAGGGACATATTTATGGGGGGGGGGGACTCCATCCTTGGATGTCACCTCTGTGAGGTTGATGCTCTGGATGGCTCCACAAGAAGGGGGAAGGAGTGGGCCCTATAGCCAACCAAGAATCTGAGTTTAGAACTTAGGTTGGAGGGCAGGAGCTGTCCCTGAGGCCCCTCTGTGACTCTCATCAAGGACAAGGCCACTTGAGACTCTGGGGCCAAGCCAGAAGGGGCATCAGTGGTTGTCGTTGCCTGAGCAGGTGTCTGGAATTATGGACACTCAGAATCAACAGCATCTAGTATATTTTGTGTTGCAGTGGCTCCTGTTTTCCAGAGGTTTTACCCTCTAGTTTGTTTCTGGCTAAGGTTATTAGTGAGATAATGCTACCTGACTCCCTAAGCACATTCTCACTCCATTTCTCTGATAGGTCACTTCCTCTGGCCAACGAAGAACACACTTGCCTTTTCCCAACCATTCTCTTGTATTTTAGGCTCTTGCTTTCAAGGTGTAGTCACCTGGCTATGTCTCCCTTGGGAGGAAGTGGAATCTTTAGGAGGCGTGGCCTAGCGCAAGTGAGATCATTGGAGGCGTGGCCTTGTAGAAGATGTTGAGACCCCACACCTTCCTTTCTCTCTCTGCTTCCTCGTTACCATGAAATGAAAAGCCTTGCCGCCCTCTGCAGCTGCCATTATGTTCTGTATCACAAGTCCCACAGCAATGGAGCCAGGACCTATGGACCGAAATGTCTGAAAGTATGAATGAAAATAAACCTTTACTCCTTAAAATGGATCTATCTCAGGTATGTTGTACCAGTGATAGAAAACTTAACAAAAGTCTTACTGACACACTCATCTGCTCTGAGCTACTTGAGGTCAGGGACCATGGTCTTAAATTTCTCTTCCTCTAGATCCTAGCATAAAGCCTGTTTCCTGCCCTGTACCTTTGTAATCCTAACTACTGATGGAAAAATCTCCAAGTGAATAACACATTAAAAAAAAACACTGGTCATAATTTGCCTTTCTAAATTAAAAGCTAAAATGAATAAAAACGTTTAGCACATTTATTAACACAAGATTTTATCCACCATAAGGAGAGTTTTGTGCTTTTGAAATCAGCCAGTTAACGCTGAAAAGGACTTTCAGGCTTAATGCTTTCCTTCTCCTCACAGTTTCTAGTATAATTTTTAGTTGTGGACTGGGGATATAGGTCAGCAGCCCAAACACTTAAGTACAAGGTCCTGAGTTTGATTCCTGGTATCAAAAAAAATTTTTTTCTTTAGTTGTTTATTGATCAATCTAATCTGAATGAGGGAAATACAGTTTTGAGCTTTCCTGTGTCTTGACAAATTTGATTTTGACTTGTGTGTGATGTCAGAGCAGAGAGGTGACTCAACTGTGTCTCTCTAAACACTCAGCCCAATCTCTTGTAAGAGAATGGGGAAAGAGACGTGTATGAGATAAACGAAGTTTTCTATAGGATTGCCTGGTTCTGGGAGGATGCATAAGAAGTGCTAGAAAGAAAGGTAAGTTTGAATTATTTGCAGGAAAATGCGTGCACCTTGAGACCATAGTGTTAAGTGAAATGAATCACACATGGACTAAACAGCACATGGTTTCTCTTATATGAGGAGCCCAAAATATAAAGAGCAAAATGAAAGACAGATAAAAGGAAATAGGAAGTTAGATCTTTTGAATATGGGACCAAGGGATGAAGGGAGGGGAGGGAAGAGGAAAGGTATATAAAAATTGAGATGCATTGCGTACACGTACTAGCTTCCCAGGCTGTTATCACTATGTACTGCAAACGTGTACTAATTTGAAAAGCGCTGTTTACCAACCAGAGCTGTAGGTCCCCTATTTGACCAACTGTTTTGACAGTGAGCAAGTCAGCATCATCCCTCAATTTCCTGACTGAAAATGAAGTGAACGACAGTGTTGCCTAGGGTCAGTGTCATCTCCCTGTCTCTTCTGCCCCCTCCCTGTTGAGCATTTTTGCCTTAAATTGAAAGACCATGAAACCCAGAAATGGATTTCAGCTTTGTCAGCTTTCGGCTGTTAGCTAATGAACACATATACTCAGAATGCTTTTTAATAGTGATCCTAAAAAGGAGGAAAATTAGAGTTTAAAAAGGCCTGAGAATTAGTCTGCTCTGGAATGTATTCCCAGGAGTAAAATCCACAGTACAACCCTGGCTTTATTGAGCTCTTCATACAATGATAAAGGTACACAATGGATTTTAAGGAAAGGAATGTAGTTTCAAAACTTAATCAGGGGACCCTTCAAAGCAAAGAACTTATGATATAAAATTTTCAGATATGGTTGTGTAATCTGCTGCCTCAGTTTTTAGAGAAGGAGAATAAGGCCTAGCTATGGGAAGTAACTTTCCCAAAACCATGCACCACACGAAGAATGCACTTCATCTCATCAATGCTGTCTGTAGTCTGTTAGAAATGCTCATTTAACTTAATAATTTATTTCCTAAGTAATTTATAATAAAGAAGCATGTATTTTGGTTCTAAGAAAAAATAATCCACTTAATTTGGGAATCTTCTCCCATCCTGCACCCTGTTGTTTGAAGAAAGGAGAACAAATTTTAAACCGCATAGTAGAAACTCTTCCTTATTGCTTGATGACCTTAAAGGCAAGCAATGAGTTTCTACCTTTACAGAGAGATGACATGTGTAAGTGACAAGCTGTCATCGTGTGAAGGGCATCTGTGACATGTGCAGGTGTGGCTTCTACAAACTCCCCATGGCAAACTGAGTTCATATGGTTGAAATATCAGGAACTCAAATTAATATATAAACTGTGAGTGAAAGAGACAATCTGTTCACCCTGAATTTCTCTTTACCCTTTCTCTTATTTATTGCCCTAATCATTCTGTGATCTTGAGCCAGTTACTTATCTTTTCTAAGACACCATTTCTTCATCTATGAAATATTAATTGTACATTCTACAAAGGAAAGGGAAGCCATGTAGTTATCACACTTGGCGGGGTGGAGCCCCATGGAGCAATGCTTTGGGAGGAAGGCTGAGCACGCTGGGGTCTCACGCTGGTCTTGATTCTTGATATTTGCTTAAGATAGTGTATTATATCTCTAGGATGCCACGACAAAATGCTGCAGACTCCGTGGCTTAAATGAAAGAAATTCATTCCTCACAGTTCTGAAGGAGCAGAACCCAAGGTCAAGGTGGCAGTGGGTTCCTTCTAAGGTCTTTCTCATGGGCTTATAGATGGTCACGTGGTTCCTGGGTGTCCCCTTGGTCTTCCCTCTGTGTGTGTCTGGGTCCCAACCTCCTCTTTTTGTGAAGACACTCATCATGTTGGGCTGGGCCCATGCATGTGACGTCATTTGATCTTCATTACCAAAGCTCCTGTCCAAACACAGACACATCAGGGATGCTAGCAGTGAAGGCTTCAATATAAGAATTTGGGGGATACAAGTCAGCCCATAAGATGATCCACATGGACAGTGACCTCTAAGCCTTATCTGTTTCCTGGAGAAAAGTAATGTCTTATTGGCCTTAAATAATTTCTATACTTTTTATTTGTATTGGTACTTGTTCACACTATATAATTACCACGCTCATCCTTGGGGGTTGGTGGATGCACATAACACACCTTAGGTCCTTTTATGACCCTTTCCCTCCTCTACCTTAGGGTTCCCTTCTTGTTTGCAAAGGGCCTGTCTCCCTGTTCTGTATCTTTTATTTTGCTCCCTGATTTATTTACATGTTTAAAGAGAAACCATGTGATAATAGTTTTCCTCCACAACCACAAGTTCTACACTCATAGATTGAACTGTGAGTCTAACATATTTTTAAAAGCTTTGTCTGTATTAAAAATTCCCTAAGCAATACAGCAAAGCAATGACTTACATAGAATGTACATTGTATTGGGTATCACCAATCACCTAGAGATGATTTAGAGTAGACAGTAGTATGCGGATTTGCTATGTGTAAATACCACAGCCTTTTATGAGGGAGTTAAGCGTCGGATTTGGTATCTGCTGCAATCCTGAAAGGTTCTGAAGGGTGACCACAAAGTGTCTGCACGATAACACATGATAAAGCAGATAGAGACAACATGAATATGAAACAGATAATAGAAGTAAGGATCCAGAAAAGAAGTCACCAGAAAAGAAATAACAATATTTTTTATGCACAAAGAGATAAAACAAAAGGCTAAGTAAAAAATACTGAAAAGTAGAAGCAATAAAAGAAAAATCAATTGGGAAACATAAATCTGGAAAATGTAGCAACTCTTAATATGATCCAAATAACATAATATTTTTACATGTATATCAGAAGAAACTGAACAGAGACTCAGTCTGAAGAACACAGCAAGGAGAAATATTTGGAATAAAATAGAGCAAAAAGGCAAACAAAACAGAAATGTGAAGATCAATAAAGAATATGCCCAGCATGGTGCCACATGCCTGTAATCCGAGCACTTGGGAGGCTGAAGTAGGAGGGTGGTTCAGAGTTTTGAGGCCAGCCTGGGCTACACAGTGAGTTCAAGTCTAGCTTGAACTATACAGTGAGACCCTTTCTTGAAAAAAAAAAAAGTAAAGAAAGAACGAAAGAATAGAATGAGTAGTTCTAACCTACGTATGCAGAATTTTTTTTAGCAGTGATATAGATAATAGTGCAAAGTATTTAAAGAGTAAATAGCAAACATGGTGTACATCTTTCATCTCAGCATTGAGGTAGGCTGAGGCAGGAGGATCACAAATTGGAAACCCAGCATGGGCAACTCAGTAACACTCTGTATCAAAAGAAAAAAATAAAAACAAAAAGGGCTAGAGATGTAGCTCAGTAGTAGAGCACTCTGAGGTACTATACCCAGTACTGAAAAACAAAAAAGAAAGCCAAAAATTTCCAAAAAGAAAAATGTCCACCTACAAATCACAGCACAGAAACAATTTCCCTTTGAAAAGTGACACCTAGGCAAATCACAGCCAACTGTCAAAAACACATTTAAAGAGACAATAGGAAACACAACCAGCAGAAAAAATATTTAATTTTAAGCATATTTATAATAACTACCTGAGAGTTTTCCCCTGTACTGCCTGGGACTAGGTCTTAATCCTTTGTTGTCGAGGTGTTGTTAATCGAATACGCTTTCTTCCTTCTTCCTTTCTCCTGTCCTTCCCTTCCTCTTGTCTCTCCCCCTCCCTCTCCTTGTCCTCACCTTCTTTACCTCCTCCTCCTTTCTCTCTCTCTGTTCTCCCACCCTGGGGGTGGAACCCAGGGCATTCACACTGAGCTACATCCCCAGTCCTTCTGAAACTTTTTGTCTGTGAAGGGGGTCTGTCTCACTCAGTTACTGAGTTACCCAGGCTAGGTTTGAACCTGTGACCCACCTACTGCAAACTCCCAGGGTCCGGGATTACAGACATGTGCCACCATTCTTAGCTCCTGTTGTGTTCTTTACAGAGATAGTAAATTTGCTTATCTTCTGAAGAATGCTAATCTCCACCATTCCCGCTGACAAACTGTATGCCCATCTGGCCCACTGAACACTACACTACTTCAGCCACCCATTAGTCTGTCTGCTCTCCACCAGTCAGCTGATGCCAGGCCCTGGTCTGCGTCTGGAACGCATTACATGTGATAGGTGTATAGGAAACATTTGCAAAACAAAACCGACAAGTTGGTTACGAACTTGGTGAAGTGGTAGGACATCTTTTATGATCTAGCTTTCTTTGTTAGCCTGTTTGATTTTTTCTGGTACTGGGTTCTACCCCTGAGGTACATTCCCACCTCTTTTTGTTTGTTATTTTGAGGAAGGGTCTTGCTAAGTTGCCCAGGCTTTTCTTAAACTTGCCGTGCTCCTGCCTGTCAGGTTGGGATTGCAGGTGTGCAGCGGTACCCTTATCTTAATCAAACATTCTTCATCATAGGAGCAAAAGTTCAGAACAGAAACATTCAACACACGCATGAAGACATTTCTGAGTGAAGTCTAAGACCAAGGTAATAAAACCGCAACATGGAAAGTGACTAGACTAGGTTTGGGGAGGTTTTTAAATATATCTCTCTATCTATCTATATTTATTTCTTTATATGGTTTTGGTTTTGACAACTGAGAAAGATTTATTTATCTCAAAGGCCTGGGTACATGTAGCACCTAAGAGAAGAAATAATGCAAGAAAGAACTTCAGCAGATTCTCTTTAAATAAAAAGACCTGTAGTTGCCAACTTTTCCATTTGAAATTCCCATGGGAAAAATAATTTTGTCTCTGTAGGAAAGATGGAGTGTCCTTCCTCAAGTTGGGCTACAATAAAACTTTTTCTTCGTGGATGTTACAAAAACACAAATGACAACAAAAAAGAACAATTGGCTCAAATCAAAGGTTTTCATTTTTTTCTATAGTAAAAAATAGACTCTCAACTATTCTTGAATTGATTTCCTAACATGCAGTGTAGCACATAAATGGCTCGGAACAAAAGTTCTTTATTTTCATTGTGAAACATATCCAGAGTAAAATGTCAGTTTTGCCCCAAAGCTTATTTCCTCGATGAATGACCTTGAATGCAGATATTTTAATGTGATATTTCTTCCCTTCTCCCAACACAGAGCCCTCTCCCTGCTCACTGAGCTGTACGGATGTAAGGCCGAACTTCATAAGACCACAAAAGGATATTACTCATCGCTACCCCTTTCTGGTTTTGGTCTGGATTTTGAGAGCTCTGAATGATTTCATAAATAAAAGACTGCTGGGGAAGACTGATGAACCTCGTTCCATAGTATTAAAGCTCAGAACGTTGCCTTGGAAAACCTACTGCAATACGGAGACATACTGGTGATTATAGAAACGCCTACTGTGTACCATAAATATATAATTCTTCCACAAATTTATGCTATTGTTTTAATTTCTTTATCCACATTATGTAGATGAGGAAAAAGATTCAAAGAGGCTCTGTAACTTGTTCAAAGTTACAAAACTTTTAGATGATAAAAGCAAGATTCTATTTTAGGATCTATTTGACCCAAAAGTATCTACTTGCTGTTCCATAATCCTGAAACTGCTGGTATTCCACGTATTTTTCATTGTTCTACAAATCTTTTGATGATGGCAAAGCATCTAATAACCGGTGTATATACTCCCTCCAGTTCCTTGGAACCAGGAATCCTTTTGCTAAGATACTACCTATTACTTTTATTACTTTACTATCTATTACTTTTAAATTTAGATTTCAACACATACATAGAAAAATACACAAATTACAATTTATAGCTTTTCGACCTTTCCAAAAGAAACACTTCCCGATTAACACTGTCCAGACCCAGAAGTGGATATCACAAGGCCCCAGATCCCCTTCTGTGTCTCCTGTCATTCCGTAACTCTCCTTCCCCTCTTGGGGTACCCACTGCTCAGATTCTTGTTAGTACAGATGGATTTCCCTGTCTTACAACTTAATATTACTTCCAAAGCAGGTGCTATTTTGTGTCAAGCCCCTTTTTCTGTTTTGGGCTTGTGACGGTCGCCTGTGTTGAGGGATATAGCAGAAGTGAAGTCATTTTCAGTGCTGTAGACTATTCTCTTGCATGAATATGCCACAGTTCCTTGATCTGTCGTCCCACCAGTGGGCATTTGGGAGTTTCAACCAGTTGGCTTTGTCATTTATGTCATTGTTGTCTCTGATGCGGGTGGGTCTCGCCTCTCTCCACCTCTACTTCTTCCTCTATTTCTCTCTTTCCCACCCTCCCTCTCACCATCTTTTTTACTTATTTTCACAGGATTTACAACTTAATAATCTTTTCAGGAACCAGTATTCTGGGGGTTCTTTTAGCTTCTATATTTACCTTTGCTTTCTATTTCATTTTTCTCTGCTCTCCGAATTCTTTGTTTTCTTTGATTTCTCTCTTTTTAATTTTGCTAGAAATTTTCCTTTAGTAATGTTTTTTACCTGATAATTAATAATGATGTATTGTTTTTTTTTTAATAATGATGTATTGTTACTGCTAGTCAATTGAAAATACTTCCTAATTTCTGTTGAAACTTTTGTTTCGATTCATGTATTATTTGTGAGTGTTGTGCTTAATTCCAATTATTTGGAGGCCTTTATTATTATCTTTTGTTGTTCCTGGCTTAATTTCACTGTGGACAACTCCCCCCATAACTATAGGCTGTTTAATATTTTTTGAAATTGATTTATTCTTTTTTTTAAGGTTCAATCCTTAGTTTCTTGAATGCTTTAAACAAAATACATGAGATCATGTATAATTAAAGAGCCTGCCTGTGTGTCTGAGAATAAGGAAAAAATTCATAAAATTGAGTATTTCCTTCCTGACTCACCGTCGCTGCAGTGTGTGTGACTGGTGCTCCGACGCGGGGCTTGGGAAGTCTCTGAGGTCCACCGAATAATCGACTCTGCTGCATTTGTTTGTTCTATAAGGTCGCCGTCCCTCAGATTCCTGTGTGACCTTGACTGTATGTGCAAGGGAAAGGACAGGGCTTGGGGATCGGCTGGGTTCGAGTGTCCCTTCCTGTCTTCCCTCTTTATCTGCAGGTGATTTCTCTAACGTCTCCTCATGCCTGGGAAGAGGCTGGCCTGGAGGGGAAGGCTGGGAAATGGCGGCTTCTTCCACAGCGGTCATCTCAGACTCCCTCCGGGGACGAGGCCCATGGCGTTTTGCAGACACCTGCCATGTCTCCTTCATCGGTCCGCAAAGGGCCCCTGTGCTTTAGGCTCCTTTCTCAGTGTGCCCAGAGGGGAGCTGACCATATTGCTTCATGCATGGAGACAGCCGGGGGTCGCCAGAAAAAGCCAAGTGTGGGAAAGAAACTGCTTGGCATTTCTTTGAAATTAATTCACCTGGGCACCCACAGTCATAAACTGCCTCTCCACCACCCATAGGCTCCTGGTTTCCCTGGATCAACAGCTTTGTTCCGGAAATCCCAGGTGTCTAAGAGAGGGGTAGAGTTATGGAAATTTAAGCAGAATGACATTTTGCAAGGAGAGTTGGATTAGTGGAGGGGAAACACTGCCAAGCTGAGAACCTTTCTGGAGGGAGGAAACGACTAACTTCATCAGCAACATCGTGCCTTCTGGGTGATTTTATTCACACCGCAGTGACAGTGACCTTTGTGTGAAAGGAAACTTGGGCTGCGTGCTGGACGTTTCCTCATGTCTAATGCTAATGTTCCTCCCCCCAGCTGCAAAACCCATCTGCACCTTCAAATGCCTTTTCCGCTCCTTCCCGCTCTGCTTATTTTTTCCAGGCATGCTTTTTAAACTGTCAGAACCCAATATGATGTTATAACACAGAGCCAGACCTTGGGAGCTTGAAACAAAGCTGAGAAGCAGACACAAGAGTGAGCTGACCAAGAAGCCAGGCATGGGGGTGCGGGTCTGTAATCCCAGACCTCTGGGAGGCTGAGGCAGGAAGATCACAAGTTAGAGCTCAGCCTGGCAATTTAGTGACTTAACAAGTCCCTTTCTCAAAATATAAGATGGAAAAGGAGCTGGGAATGTAGTGGAGTAACCCCCAGTACACACACACACACACACACACACACACACACACATACATGCACATGTACACGCACAAGATAAGGACCAAGAAAACCCACAGCCCTGCGGGTGTTGGGGGAAACCCCGTGCCTGAGCTCCCTTCATGCTGGGTAGAGCCTTTGGGAGCAACTCTGTTTGCAGAACAACCCTAAGGATGTCCTGAGAGGGATAGAGATCAAGAGAAGAAAAAAAGAAGACCCCATGAGGCCCAGGACCTTTCTGTCTGTCTGTTAAACTTTTTTTCTTTTCTGGTACTAGAGATTGAACCCAGAACCTTGGCCCGGAGCTATGTCCTCAGCCCTTTTAATTTAGTTTTATGTTTACCTTAAGACAGTGTCTCAGTTAGTTGCTAAATTGTCCAGGCTGGGCTCCAGCCTGCAATCTTCCTGCTTCAGCCTCCCAGACTGCTGGGATGACAGGGGTGTGCCAGCATGTGCCTGCTCTTTGCTAATCTTTATAAGAATCCTTCCAACAGTGTAAATATCATGTTATTTTTACTGATCGGAAAAGAGGGCTGCAAAAAGTCTTGCTGCTTTAACATCACAGGGTCAGGCCAGGCCTTATGAAACCAGAATTTTTATCTAGGTTGATTGACCTTGGGATGATAACAGTGGCTATTTAGCCTAAGGGCTTCTGCTCCTCATTATACACTGGGGCCTCAATATTCCCCAGGCTGTCATCAGTATTTCAACTTTAGGGGCAGAAAGCTGGGTCTCAGTGAGCTTTCGTTACTTGCTTATGGGTACCAGGTGTGGGTCTTTGTGGCAAAGAAATCAGAAGGCAAGGGAGACTGAGCTGCTTTCATTCCCCTGGCGCCAGGGCTTAGACAGCCACTGTCAGTTGCAGTGCTTCACCGTGTGGAGTTTCATAACAAGAACCTAACAGTCAGCGTGCAGGAGAGGAGTAGTTCTAGGCTCTTTGAGATCATCAGGCAGCCCCTTGCCAACAAGAGCACGCTGTGGAGCTGCACATTCCTCCCACTTACTAACGGGGTTGACCCCAAACAGATGAATTCTCGCTGTGAGTGTCATCCCTCCCCGAGCTCAGGGAGCGAGCACAGGAAATCTGCTGAGAAGACAAATAATTGTTCCATAGGAAACATATTTAATGCTGGTAATTTGAACTCAGCTCTGCTTTTTAGAGGCTGGGTATTGACAGCATAATCACATGAGGGCACGAAGCTCAGCTGTTCCTGAAATTGTTACTTCACATTCACTAGTGTGTGTGGTGGAAATTATACTCCCCCACTTTTCAGAGAAGGAAACAGGCATAAAGGGAGGTAGAGGCTGTAGCGGGATAAGAGTTTGACTCTAGGACCCTGTTTCTACATCATGGGCATTGATTGCCACGCAGTGATGCAAGCCCATGACTTTCTGGTTCTGATACTTTAGTTAGAGTGTGGATTTGTGCATATCCAGCCCCTGGCCAGTGTGACCCAGAGCATGCACGAGATGTCCTCTGCGGACTTTATCTGGTGACCTGGCTTGTCTTATCCCTTCTTGGGCTGGAAGAAAAACAGCCCTTTTAACCCCTTAATTAGGTTTTCATCATACTCTGCGGTGTGAAGGAGGTAAAGAGAACACACAGACCTGATTCCAAGGAACTTAGCCTGAGCATGAGGTAAAGTAGCACCTAGGAGGAAATTCGGAGAGCCATCCTGGTACACCTGAACCTGCCAAACCCCGTGTGAAGTGCATTTCTGTTCTTATATAGAAAGCAGCACTGGGAGCCTGGACCACCAATTTTGGTAGAAGCCACTTGGGGTGGCTTCACTACAGTCGCTTTCCTTCCGACGGGTCTCATCTTCCCTCTTTTTGAGGTCTGGGACTTGGGCAGTGGAGTCACGGAGCAGGGATAGTGTCCCCAAGCCGTGCTGTAGAAATCCCTACCTGAACTGCACATGTGGGCCCTTGAGTGTCTGTCCGAGTTGTCCTAAGTCCTTCTCAGCACCACTGTGGAAGAACTGTCTTCTGTGAAATCACTCCCCAGAGCCACAGGGTTGGGGACCGTTGTCATGGTGTCCTCCCATTCTGCCTGTCAGCAGCAAGTCCGGACAGATGTTTTCTGCATCTGCTTGTGGATATTGTCATTTTCCACTCCTTACCTTGGGTTAAGCTGCTTCTTTCCTACCCAGCATTTTGGCGACTAATGGATTACAGATGTGAATGAGACACATGTTCCGCTAGTTCAGAGCTGTTAGTGTCTCATCTGATATAACTTTATGAGCGAATCACTGAAGTAGTGTTTGCATGATTTCGGAACTGCCTGGACACACACATCCCGCAGGATACAAGCAGACAAGCACTTCCCTTTCCCCTCTGTTGCTGGAAGCTGAGCCATATGGAAATGACTAAGATTAGCTGGTCATGGTGGCGCATTCCTGTAATCTCACCATCCTAGGTGGCTGAGGCAGGAGGCTTTCAAGTTAGAGCCCAAGTTGGGCAACTGAGAAATTTAGAGAGACCCCTTCTCAAAATAGATAAAAAAGGCTGAGGTTGTAGTTCACTTTAAGCAGTACCAGGAAAGAAAAGAAAAGAAAGGAAAGGAAAGAGTAGGAATAGGAATGGAAAAGACAAAAGAGAAAATGTCATTAAAATAGTCTAAAATGATCAGCAGTTTTAGACAATTAAATCTGATAACACATAAAGTCTATACCAGCATTTTACATTCATAATATGTAGAGAATACTTGTTATTTTCATTTTTTTGAGGCAGAGTCTGTTCAGGTCCGTCTTGAACTCATGGTGATCCTCTTGCCTTAGCCTCTTGAGTGCCAGGACTACAGGTGTGCACTAACACCCTTGGCTCATATTTTATTTTATTTTTTTGGCTCATATTTTAAACTAAATTCAGATTTTGATGAAGCTGATTGTGTGAAGAATTAAACATGTTTTAGAAAAAAGTTCTGTGAAAGAGTCATCAGCTCTAGATGTACAATGAATATTGGGAAACAATTTGTCAAAATTGTCACCACCCATAAAACATGCCAACAGCTCCAGTAACAGTTATATTAGCAGAAAGATCCTCCTGGAAATTAAAAATTATCAGGCATCATTTGTAGTCCTGCATGTTGCCAGAGTGACTGACGTCACTTTCCATTATAGAGATTGAAAATGAAGTTCCAAAATGTATACATTTTGATGGCCTAATAAATGAATCTGCAGAACAGCAAGGCATTAAAATATCACACTCAAGGATGATATCACATTAACACAGCATTATTTATTGCATTATATAAAATTAGGACACTGAAATATTGGTTTTTGTAATTTGTAAGGTTGTTCTGAGTCATGTACCGCTGTTACCCCATGGTATCTCATAGTTAATAAAATATTCCAAAAGGGGACTTTTATATTCTATTACCATTACCTGCTCTTCTGCAGTGCTGTGTTTTGAGGCAGAAGCCCTGGAACCACGGTGATTTGCCTGGACGCTGCATGTTATGTACTAGAAGCTGGGCGTGAGGAGAGAACTGTGGCTATGTTGCCAATGTCTGATCCCATCTTGGGTTCTTTGCCTCTGAGTGGCTTGTGGAAGCAATAACAAGACCCAGTGCTGATTGGGCACCAACGAAGAATCAAAGAAATTCTTGGCAAGAATCAAAGAAATGGGTGGTAAAATCAACAATGCAGTGAGGGTTATTACAGGAAAAAGGGAGGATGGGGAGAGAGAGGCTAATGACGGGGGGAACATCCATTCCTTTTCTGAGACCAGGTGGAGCTTTTCTGGGAATGTAGGTGCCACCTGTGTTGGTTCCTTTTGTGGTTCTTTGGGGCCATCAAACTGGAAATTGTCACCTGTCATGCAAGGAGGGGCGGGCCATTCACCATGTGGATGGGATTGCAGTCAGGGTAGAGGCTGTCTGGCTGTCACTTTGACACCCATGTAGACCTGGGCAGGTTTCAATAGGCCCCCTGGAGAGGATTGTCTGGTTTCTAGAGGCATCCAGTCTTCAAAGAAAAACAAGACCAGGGAGGCACAGAAAATTAGCAAGGTCAGATAGGCAATCTGAGATTAGGGAAGGTAATACCTCTGAAGGAGACACAGGCATCCAGGCAGATTTTTCTGAGGGAAAATGTTGAGTGAGAAATGTCTCTCTTATCTGTCTCACATTTCTTGCTCCCCATAAGACCAGCTGGCAATCTTTCAGCAAAAAATTTTACCTAAATTAACCTGGACTGACCTTGCACACCAGGCTGCCAATCTGAACTATCAAGATAGCATCTTTAGGAAAGCTGAATCACATGCCAGAGGGCGTCTTAGATTTGCAACTATATTCAAGACAAAGGCCACCAGGAAGCCCCAGGGTTTTATTGTAGCCTACATCATATGAAAAGCATTGTTTTTACTAGACAATTTTTTTTCCTCTTTAAAATAACCATATAAAGGTATTGTCCCAATTTTAAGTGAGAAAACTGAAGCTTTAAGAAGTCACAGTGACCTTTGACTTGGCTGAATGTTTGTTCTGATTCTGCTGGTGAATGCGTGTGTGCAGGTCAGTCCAGAGGAGGAGGACTTTCCCTGCAGGTGCCTCGCCAAAGATGCTGAGAACCCTTCATTGCATTTGCCCTTTGCCCTTTGAGAAAGCAGCATTCTTGGAAGCGAGGCTGTTTATTTCAGCTTTCAGAACTCAGCCTGAGAGGAGCCCACTCTCTGTGATGAAGGCGTTTCCTGAAATTCTCCTCCTCTGTACCTCACCTTGCCTTCAAACACTTCCTCTTACTCATCTGCATGTTCTGTGTCTCTGCTGATTAAGAAAGGTATTTTCCCTCTTCTGCCCTTTTCACTTCTGCTGTTTTCTTATCATTTTGAAGCCATCCGAAGTTTGTACCTGCAGCCATCTGGCATCCTTTAACTTTGGATAGAATTCAGTGGTGTGGCCAATTTTTGTGTCTTCCTTATAGAAAACAAACTGAGGTATGGAAGTAAAGTTCAGTGTCACCCTGTAGGTTTGGGAAGGTCCCCTGCCTGCAGCAACCAGCCTATAGAAGCCCTGTCAGGCTGGCAAAGCCTGCACTGACCCCTCCGTGGTCTTACAGTGGAGACAGCAGAGCCTTGAAAACCCAGG
The DNA here is from genome assembly GCA_004027595.1 of Dinomys branickii. Lineage (NCBI taxonomy): Eukaryota > Metazoa > Chordata > Mammalia > Rodentia > Dinomyidae > Dinomys > Dinomys branickii. Next base: position 37,667 of record PVLD010004329.1, read on the forward strand.
AAGCCACCACCTTCTGGGCTGAGAATCCTCTTTACCCACAGTGTAGACAGCCTTGATTAGGTAGCCCTGGCTTCATTCTTGACCTTGAGAAGGTTGTATTACTTCTTTGGGTCTTGTTACCTTGTCTATAAAATGCATATTCCAACAGTATTTACCTAGTAGAAGGCTGTTGTGATTAAATAAATTGTAAAGACAAGAGTTCCTGTAGTTAGCTTGTGATGAGGCAACTAGCTAGGGAAAGGGCCTGACATGGAGTGGGGCAATCAGCTGTGCTGATGAGAATTAAAATAAGAATAGGCAGTGAGCTAGAATGGACCAAGAGCGAACTTTCTCAGGCAACACGGAGTGCAGCCCCTTCTTACTGAAGAAAAAGACAGCCTTTCCCTACTAGATTCCCGAGTTTTAAGGGACTTAAAATGCAAAATAACTGGGTTTTCCTTTAAAATTCCCGTTTTCTTTAAACCCTACATGCTGAGGATTTGGGCCAGAGAGGCTGAGTTGCAATTGGTCATTTTAAGTTTACAGAGCTGCTGGTGATAGGTGACCACTGAACGACTGAGAATTCCTGTGCTGAGCTTGTCCATAAATAGCTCTGGATCAAGGGGCCATGTAGCCACCCACCCTGGACACTTGCTGGAAATCCAGGAGCTGTTTTTCTTCTTACTCCCTACATATACTCCCCTAACTTCCTCCTTTTGTCATCGATTTCATTCTTCAACTTTGGGAGACTACGAACTCAGTATGTCCAGAATTAACTGTTTCAAAATCACCAACTGAGGGAATGCTTGACTCAGTCACGTACTTCATATGAGGTATTGTTACTATTTGTGAAGTGCTTCTATCCAGCCGACCCTTTATTCTGTTTTGAGTCAGTTGACTCGGCTGTACCACCAACGAGAGGGCAAGCTGAGGCATCCCAAGTGACAACGGAGAGACTGTGTAAGCCAAAGCCAGGATGGTCACCAAGGGAACAAGCATTCTGGTTGCTTCTGGGGTAAACCACAAAATGGTGGCTGGATTTTACAGAGTGGAAGCTCTACTTACAGCTTTAGAACACAAGAGGGCTGGAAATCACATTACACCATTTGTCAGGCATTGTGATGGGTGTTGGAAAAAGTAAAGCTACTGCAGGAAAGGAATTAAGTGTGGTCTCATGCTGGGAAAAGTGTCCCTTGTACAGAAGGTAAGTGCAAGTTAGCAAAGAATGTTTCCAGAATCTTGGGTCCAGCCCAGTCCAAAGGTTAGCTGAGTGCAGAAGTGGGTTTTTCCTCAGCTCAGTTCAAAGTTTCAGAAAGTTATAGTTTAAGAAAAGGCAGATTCAAGGCATAATGTGGATGTTCTGGCTACAGGCTTCTCAGCCCCCACGCTGCTTTCTACAATGATGGCTGTGACCTTGGGCAGAGCGGGACGTGGACACACACCATGACAGACTCACTGTAATAAGAGGCCTCTGGTCACATCTGGAGAAAACAGTTGATCAGCCCAGTGGATCTTTGTCTCCCAGGGAATAATAATAAAATAAGTCCCAACTGGTGACCTCACTGTAAGATGGCAAAGGAGGGAATCCAGCATTTCCACTGTGGGAAAGGCACTTACTGCATTTGGAGGCAGAGTGGGGTCACCTGTCATGGCGGTATACACTTCGAGGCCTCACACTAAGATATCAGAGAAGGACAACATCACCACGAAGACAGAGTGCTAAGCCATTCAGAATTTTTCTCTGTGGGGGAAAATTGATTAATTTTGTCTCAGCATCAGCAACTTCAAGGTCTTCCACAGTCTAACTGTAGCCTTTGTCTTTTTCTCATTTTTAAAGATGAATACATAGAACCATTTCTATATCTGTGTGTCTGGGATGGTTCTCTTGTTCTGAATATACTTGCATGTTCTCATATATATCCTAATATGTTTATATTTTTATGTTATTACTAACATACTTCAAGTTATTTTGTGAGTTCTGTTTTTTCTGCATTCTATTTATTTTCTTTTTTTTCTTAAAAAATTTCTTATCTTTTTCTGAGTAGATTAAGAATAATTTCTTAGTCCATCTTTTCTACTGATCTGGAAATAAACCAGATTATTTTTTCTTATTCATTATCCCAGATATGATAGTAATTAAATTGACATAATATAAAGTTAATTAATAGCTTTACCTTCTCCTTAAATAATACTGTTTTTAAAAATGACTTTCTTTCATTTGAGAGAGGAAAAAAGATAAAAATAATAATGAAACCGAGTTTCAAAACAGGAGACTTACAATAGTTGATACGTTGCATATTGCTGTCTTCCTCGTAGTTATTAAGAGTAGAAGATATAGGCATGCTATTTTGTCTGTACATTTTATTTCCATAATTTTCTTTCTGAATATAATTGTTGATGCTATTTAAATTTCTCTTCTGTTTTTATAATTGTGCCCACTAGGTACTTTTATTATGAGTCTAGTTTTTGCCATCAATGTCTGTTTAGATGTACTCCTACTAGTGTCTTTGATCATTTTCTCTTCTTCCCAAACGTCTTCCTGATTTCCTGCTCTTCCTAAAAATGTATTTTTAAATTAGTACAGCATGTGTCTGTGGGTCGTGTCTTACTAAGCCTGCTTATGCTAGGTTTTTAAATTTTGCACTTATTTCTGGAAGGTACTTTGTAGACATCTATTGTCTAACGTCTGAATGCACCCTTTCTTTGTCTCCTGGCTTCCACAGCTGATAAAATGGGTAAGAATTTGCACAGTTATCCTTCCTTAGTGCGAAGTGTGCCTGTATTTTACTGATGATCTCAGGTTTTTAAAAAAATTCTTCAGTGGCTTTCAGTTTCCCTAGAATATTTCTAGGTCATGTAAGTTTATCTTACTGGAGGTAAGTCAGGTGACAGTATGAAGACTTAAGCTCTCACCTGTCCTGAAAGATTCAGTCAGAATGAATGTAACATTCCTCTCTTCACCTTTTCTCAATAAACACCTTCTGGAGCTCTGGAGCTTTTCTATGCCTCAGATGGTAGAGGTTTGTTCCAAGTCTTTCACCTTGTTTCATAATGTGAGCCTGTTGGTCTTACTGTACAGTGTCATGGATAATCACTTCAGATTCATCTTCATCTTGTTTAAACTGTGAATTACTATAGTGTTAATTTCTAGAAAATTGTTTTTCAAATATGCCTGATCATTTTTATAATCTCTTAATCCTTTTGATTCCTTATTTCATCACATGTATGCTAAATATATTAATGTTTGGATGAATGTGAATTCATAGGAATTTTAGTGTCTGAATTCTTTGTGGTATTTGGTATACTGCTTGATGGTCAGGCTCCCTTTGATCATGGTGCCCAGTTTCCGTGTGTGTGTGTGTGTTTGTGTGTATGTGGTTTTGTAGGATTACTGTTCTCTACAACCCAACATGGGTCTGGGCTGAGCATACAATAAGACTGTTTGAGGTGAATGATGGTTATAAGTGGAATAAGTTAGAAAAGGGAAGCATAAGAAAGAGAGACACTATATTCTGAGATACAGGCATTAGAATTTTGCCTGTTACTTGGATTCCAACTCACCGTATGAAATTCTGATTCTCACTTTTCACAGAGATTGACCAGTGTGTGGGAAATGGATTTATTTGCAAGATGCTAGAGACAGAAGTGAGAGTGATTTGTAGATTTCCGGCCTGGCCATTGGCAAAGTACTGGCTCCTTCCTCTGAGGGAGATGTGGTCTCGTGGTGGTGTGATAGCAAGCAAGTGAGTAAGACTGAAATGTGTTTGTGAAAGCTGCAGGTGAAAATGATTGACAAGCAGTTTAATGCCTGCAGCTCCACAGTGTTGGAATATACGAAAATAGAATGGAGCACAGTAGCTCAAATTTGCCTACTTAACTCATGATTTAAGAGACTATCCATTAATTTTTAGCCTTTGCTTCGTTTTGCTTTTTTGAGACAAGGTCTCACTGTGTAGTTCACACTGGCTTTGAACTCACTGTGTAGCCTGGGCTGGCCTCAAACTCACTCACAGTGATCCTCCTGCCTCAGCCTTGAGAAGGCTGGGTTTATAAGCATGCACCACCTCACCCAAACTTCAGCTTTGAAATAAACAATCAAAAATATTCTTCTGTGGCACAGTCTGAAAGCTACACCATCTACTCTATCATGTGCATTTGGATGGACAAACAGAAAGCAGACACGAGCGTCCTCTCCACCCTTGCTGCCAGCTTCGCTGCACTGCTGTGGGTGACTGGCCCCACTGCTGGTCAGGCGTCTCCTCTGCCTGAAGAAGGAGATTGGAGAAAGTGATCAGAGTGACCATTTCCTTCTAAATTCTCCCCATTTTCAATTTGGCTTGCGGAGAAAATTAGGGCTGAAATCAGAAGTGGAATGTTTTCTAGAATTTCCAAGCTTTCCTTTCCTTTTTTCTATGGTTTACTTATTTAGTCATAGGTAGTCATTTGTAACACTGAGACCGAATCCAGAGCCTCCTCACTGAGCTACATCTCCAGTCATTTTTTTGTATTTTATGTTGAGGCGGAGGTTGGCTAAATTGCTGAGTTGACCAGGCTGAGCTCCAGATTGTAATCATCCTGCCTCAGCATCTTAGAATGCTTGGATTAAAGGCATAGGCCACTATCACTTGTTTTCTTTGAGTAGCTGTGTCAGTAAAAATATAAGAGCTCTTGATACCATTCAACACAAAGAGCAATTCTTCTGGTCCACAGCAAAAGGACCAAGGGAGAAAGAGTAAATAAAGAATGTAACCACAGTACATAGTACAGTGGCACACACCTCTAATCCCAGCACTTGGGAGGCTGAGCCAGGAGGATCTCCATGAGTTCAAGGTCAGCCTGGGCCACACAGTGAGTTCAGGCCAGCCTGAATCTGTGTGGGATAATAAGTAAATTTATTGCTTTCTTTTAATAAAAACCAAAAAATGTCTTAATGAATTAAAACAAAATAAATGAAAGAATTAAAATTGAGTTATTTATGTGCAAAATTCCTCTTTAGTCAGAATGCTCTAGGATCAGTATGATAGTGCAACAATTTCACACACATAAACAGACCACCAGATTACAAAAATATAATTATCTATTGAATCATCTGGGAGAATTGTGCTTCTTTTGCTTTCATGCATTTTGTATTTTTTATTTTCTTTATTAAACAAGTTCCTTTCTTGTAGTAGACATTCTGTGGCCAGGCCTGAATCTCATTCATCTTTTTGCCTTAAATTCCTGTACCAATACCCATCACATGTCTGACACTCAGTAGACATTTGGTGAATGAATAGACAGACAGTTGTCATTATACTGGAATTGTCCAGCATAACATCTATAACTGCAAATGGCTTTAAATAAAAACAGAGAAGAAACACCAGAAAGTGAACTTTGGCTATTTTCATGGATTTGCTTTTCAGAGTAAATCCTTTGAGCCTGTTGCAGTCAGAAAGGGTCCCTGGGAGTCAGAGTCCAGTACTTTTTGCAGATAGATTCAGGAGATCATGCACAGCTGATAAGGAAGTTAGTGGTTCATATCGCTTCCATTCCAGAGGCTTCTAGGAAGTGGGGAGGTTGGTTTGTGATCTGTGTACTTCCATGAAATGCCACTGTACACAGCACGTTTAGGAAATACGTTGTTGAATCAAGAAGAGAGGTGACGTTGGAGAGAAATGATGCAAATGTGGGGTTAAAGCTGCCCAGAAAGCATGTTTTCTGTTTTGAATCTGAAAATTCAGAGTGAAACTTGGGTGAGACATGAGCCGCTGGGTGACAGGAACCCATGTTTTTCTCACGCCTTTCAGGATCCTAAAATTAGGACGTGGTTTGACACATTGACTCCTGATTTGAAGAGCGACCCAGGTATGGGATGTACTTGGAGAGCATGAGGCTGTGTGGCCAACCTGGACTGCAGTCCCATATTTATTCATTTAGTCAGAAGACCATTGTTTGAAGCACTGCTTGATGTACTGAACTTGTGAGCAAAGTGCAGTCTCTATGTAAGGAGCTCGGAGCAAAGACAAGACCTAAATGGATTATTGAACACAAAGTGTGTGCTACTTATTGTGAGGAGTACAAGCAAATGATGCTGTGAAGATGGAAAAGAAGAATAGATACTTGAGTCTTGAGGGTGAAGAACTTGAGGAAGGCTCTCAGGTGACCTGTGGGATGCAGTGGATCAGCCAGGAAAAGACGGAGGAGGTGGGTCTGGGTAAAGGGCAGCAGGAGCTGCAGCCTGGAAATGCGAGCCTGAGAAATTCAGAGTTGCTAAACACTAAATTATAAATGAAGAGTCAGAGAAGATAAAGCTGGAAAGGCGGAGACTGGAACATGGAACAAGGGGCTCAGAGTATCACATGAGGGTCTGGATTCCTCCTTCAGGAGATTGCAGCAGAGAGCACAGAGGCAGGAGAAGGGGTCACTTCCAACTGCAATGCAGAGGTCACACGGGTGGGGGCAGGGCCGAGCCGCAAAGCCTCCCATTGCTTCTGCAGTGCTCCTGATTGCTGCAAAGTTCATCAGAGGCCCTGGTGGCACCAGAAGCTTTGCTGGCAGCACTGAAGACAGAGGTCAGGGAGAGGAAGGTGCTCTAAGCAGAAGTGAGAGGACTTCCTGTGTGACTGGTAGCGGGAACCGCAAGAGAGAGTGGCTTCCAGAATGACACCTGGTTTCCTGTGTGACTCCTCTCTTCGTGGGAGTAAGTTGTAGTTATGGGACTGGATGAAATTTCCAGTTGAGATCAGTGTGAGGGCAAAGGGGAAACGGGAGGGTTACAAAGGAGGAGGACTGAGGTCGAAGGGGTGGCTGGAAGATGAGGAGGTGTCTTTTGCGGCATCTCTGGAATGAGAGGAGTAGAAGGTGAGAGGAGGCGGAGAGGGTTTTAGGAAAGTGCTGAGTGAATGCAGCGGGGTACAGGAGGGCCTGCTGTAGCTCATGTCCAATGGTTTCATGGCATGAAAGTCCATTCGTGCTGGCCATTGCAGTGGGCTGGCAAAACCAAACCAGTTGGCACTTGGTGGCAGTGACTGAAGGTGAATGTGAAGTGACAGTGGTTGACATCTCTTCCTTCTCAGCCTGTCCAGCTGCACCACACATGCAGAGCAAAGCAGGTGTCTCCAGGTCACTCTTCCTTAATCCCCAACTCCTTTCGGTGCCTCCCCCTCCTTGGCCCTGGACATCATTACGATCTGAACACAGCTAAGGGAAGATGAACCGCAGTCAGAATCTGAGTCTGATGGCATAAGGCTTTCTCTCATGATGGTTCCTAGGCCTGAGTTTTAATCCTAGTCTTGCCACTTTACTTAGATCTCATTTTCATGAAATGCTATTCCTTCATTTGCAAATTATAAGTAGTAATGCACATGTTAAAGATCTGTCCAGAGAATGGCATGGGAAGATGTCCTTGGGTGAGATCATTTAGTCTGCCTTAGTATTATGGAGGGAAAACTAGGAAAATTAAGGACCAGAGAAGAAAGCTAACTTGCTTTTACTTCACTGAAAATATCCACAAAAGCTTTAGAGGAGCAGGTGCAAACTTCTGTTTGCTTTTACAGAAGAAAACCTGAGACATGGGCATGCCCAGAGTGACACAGAGAACTCACTGGACAGGTCAGCTTGTTTCAGCCTCTAGGCTGAGCTTCCACATCTTGCACAAGCCGGGTGTGGTGGTGCACACCTGTAATCCCAGCACTCTCAGGCTGGGGCAGAAGGAGCACAAGATTGAGGCCAGTCTAGGCACCTTGGCAATTTAGGAAGACCCTGTCCCAAAATAAAAAAAAATTAAAAAAGGCCAGGCATATCGCTCAGTGTGAAAACTCTGGGTTCAATCCACAGTACTGCCCCCATCTCTACCCCCCAAAAGCAAAAAAATAAAATGAAACCAGGCTGATTTGTAAAGACACATAAGACTTTCTCCAGGTGTTGCTTACCTGATACCAAGGTCCATGACCATGGCTAGCTGGTTAGCAGCACCCCCCCTACCCGATCTCTGACTCTTGCTTGTTTTATCTGCTGAAATTTTATAATGAAGCTGGAAGAATGTGCCTCAGGGTCAAGGTCTGTTGCCACCTTTGGGAACTCATGTGTGCATATAACCCCTCTAAGCCTCAGTTTCCTTAGCCCTAGAGGCAAATAATGGCTCAGTATCCTATTACTAATTCAAAGATGGGTATGTGTGCTGTAAGCCACCATGTAGAAGGTAAATGTTAAATATTAGTAACAAATCAGATTGTTTTGTCAAATTTCAAATTTTTCATGTTAAGAAGCCCTTATGTTAGCTGGAGTTGATGGCACATGCCTGGAATCCCTTGGAGGCTGAGACAGGAAAACTGCTCAGGACGCAGGCTCTGGATTCAGTCCCCAGTACTCCAAAAAATAATCTATAATTATTATGCTTTTTCTCTATTAATTTGAAGGACTAGAAGGGGACTCTGGTATACTGCCTCGCATTGTAACCTTGGCCTGTGATGGCCTGGAGCTCCTCTACTCCTTCATGTGCTCAATAGAGATGAAAACACCCACTTTTGAGGTGATTGAAAATCCCAGTTGAAATAATAACCCTGGAACTAAACCTCTGAAGCAAAGATTCATGTCAGTTCTTGTGCCTTCCTTTCCTGGTGTTTAAACAAAACAAACAGGAGTGGTTTTCAAAACAAACAGAACAAAGGGGATCTTCTTACAGGTAGGAAATGTGAAAATTCCTCAATAAACCCAGCCCCAAAGCTCCTGATTCTGGCTGTGTAGTGAGTTGTTTTAGTGCTTCCTCCCATAGGGAAGATGATATCTGCATTGGATGAGGACCAAGTATGGGACCGGAAGAGACAGGTGAGGGGTTGGAGCTTGGACATGGTAAAGAGTAAGAAGGTAGCCACACCTTCCAGTGGACTCTATAATCCCAGCAGTCCAGGCTGCTGAAGCAGGAGGACTGTGAATTTGAGCTCTGTATTGGCAATGTAGTGACTTAATGAGACCCCTTCTCAACGTAAAAAATAAAAAGAACTGGGACTGTAACTCAGTATGAAGAGCCTGAGTTCAACCCCCAGCATTGCCAAAAAAACCAAAACCAAAAGAACCCATAAACTTAGAATGAGAATGTTCCAGGAGGGGGCAGCTCATGGATGTGTCCACTTCATGGCAGTAGGATAGAGGCCACTCGACTCCAGCCATCCACAGAACAGAGGAGGGCAGCGCTGAGCTTAGTGGGCACAGGGATGAGGGTGCTGGCCCCTTGAGTCTGTGAACTCTGATTTCCTAGTGAGAAATCAACTTGAGGGCCACCAGAAGATAGACTCTACCTTTAACCTCTAATCATCTACTTCTGGTGACTCTGGGGTGACCTTTCTGTTGGACCTGTTTTTACATAATTAAAATCAAATGCTCATTCAATCATTTATTTTCTTTCACTGAATTATAATTTAGGTCAAGTAAATGACTAGTCCTGAGAGGATTAAAAATAATATAAATCCTAGTCACAGAGGAATCTATTGGGAAGTAGAGAGATAGATCTTTCTCAAATACAGAGACTCAAGAAATGGAGGTGGAGGGAATGAAAAGTGGAATTAAGACGTTTTATGTACATGTGCTAACTCCACAAGGAATTTAAACATGTATTGCAAACATGTACTAAAAATTAACAATAAAAAATAAGATACGTGCTTAGATGACCATACTGCAAAATAGAAAATAGCCATTATCATAAGAGTTTCAAAGCGTCTCCTTGCATATTAGTCAGCTTTCCTATTGCTGGGACACATACCTGGCACTCACAGGTTAAAGGAGGAGAGGTTCATCAGTCTCATGATTTTAGGGGATTCAGTCCATAACCGGCAGGCTCCAAGGCAGGGCATCATGGCGGAAGCACGTGGTGGAGGAAAGACACTTAGTTCGGCAGCCTGGAAGCAGAGCAGCGGACAGCACCGGAGAGGAGGGCCCCAGGGAGCAGACATGGACCCAAGCTCAGCCTCCATGCTTTACTAATCCTGAGTTGGCCAACTTAACAGTTAAGCTTAACTTGGGAAGTCAAGAAAGAGACTGAGGACATGCTTTGCAGGAAAGATGGTCACTGAAGCACTAGAGAATGGTGTTCCTGGCTGAGGGCATGGGCAGATCATTGGGGAAACAAGGGCATGAAGGAAACATGATCTGTAGGACTGGCGATGGTAAATGAGGTTGGCTGGTAAGCTTGGGCTCATATATGGGGTCTTCCTCGTGGTAAGTCAAGAAATAGGGCTTTTCTGGGTCCAGGGAAGGCTGAAGCAGTTTTGACTAGGACATTACCCTCAGCATCACAGAGAAAAGCTAGTGTTGACTTTCACGATGGGCAAGATGTCAGGGAGGTTGTGACAATAAACAGGGAATCAGGACAGAGAGAGTGGAGATGGGGACATTTGCAACTACCTGAGTGGCTTTCGTCAGGAGGAAGACATCAGAGGTGCACTGATGTTTCCTACCCGATGACAGAAGGCCCCTGCACAATTCACAGGCAGGCCCGCACCTGCCTCTCCTGGGGCTCTGATCACCACCTCCCCCTCCGCCGGGTACTACTGGCCCTTGCTGAGTGTCTGCTGCTCATTCCCGTCCTTTTTGTTTCCTTTCCTGAGTTCCCCCTCGTTCCCCAGGCGTGACTCACAGGCTGGTCCCACTGGGTGTGGATCCTGCTATCTGAACAGATCTCTGCTCTTCAGCTCTTACATCCATTCAATTGATGATTGCTCTTTCCAATTGTTTCCCAGGTTTGCTGACAGCCACTTCCTCCTCACAAAAACTTTCCATGTGTAACAATAGCTACAAAATTCAAATTCATAGTATTTGTAGAGTGCTATGTGCCAAACATTACACTGGGCTAAAAATAGATAGTGAGTCAGAGTGCAAAGTTTCTGTCCGCTTGAGTCTTATACCCTTTGGAGGAATAATTTCTCCACAGTGATCCTTCTTCTCTCTCCCTTTCCCTCTCCTTTTTCCTCTCTCTCTCTCTCTCCCTCTCTCTTCTCATCTCCTCCATATCATGTCTGTCCCAGGGGCCTTCTTGGCAACAGGGCCAGCCTACAGACCCACACTTCACACTGCTATTTCTTAAGGACAGATCTGATTATGTGCCCAGACCCTCAAAAGCCTTCCTTAGCTCCCTATCTTTCCATACATTAAATCAGACCTCAGAAAGAAGTCTTTTAAAGGTTTTTGGACTCAGATAGCTATCACTTGCTTCTGGACAAGTGACATTACCCAACAATAATAGGGAAAATAGGTATAAACTTTAAATGAGGAGGATTTAACTTGTAAAAATCCAGATCTTTGGAAGTTAGCTACTCAATACCTCCATTGTTAGTTGCTGCTAATTGTAATTAACAGATTGCTTCACACAACCAAGAGGCCTGGGCCTGCGGAGATGTGCATGTGGTTGAGAGTTGGTGAGTGGAGGGAAGTTTCAGAGTCCTCTTTGGGTCAGAGCTTCTGAAGATTTTGGACTCTATTTATTCATGGATGATGCTGTTTAATGGGACACTCTGGCTTTGGGGCCACACAGGCCTCTGTTCAAAGCCCACTGTGACTGTTGCGTGTCTCAGAGACAGCCCACACAGCTCATCACAGATTGAGATAGTCATGAGGGCACTGGGTGGGGTTTCCATGCTTCCACACCTGCCAGGCTTCCAGCTTCCTCTCAGCATGGAGTGATGCAAGGTGAAGGTCACATGACTGTCATCCTCCCTATGCCTGACTTCAGGACAGGGTACTCGGCTTTCATCCGTGCCTTGTCGTGGACCTGCCACCCTCCTTGGGGAAGTTAACTTTTGAGATTTAGCCTCCCAGTGGGTCCAATACTGGGCACCCAGATATAAATTGTCCTAACTATGCTATCTTACATGATTCCTGTTGAAATGATAAGACCAACGCACCCTCCATTCTCTATTTTCTTAACCAGTTTTTTCTTTATCCCACAGTTTAGACTTCATAGTTTCTAAGACACCTTTGGACACTAAATCTGGTTGCATCTCCTCGTCAGGGTGCTGTGCGGTGCTGGCTTAGCTCTGTCATAGCTCACACTTCCTGAGTCACACCTGATCCATGACAGCAGATGTGTTACAACACTTCCAGAACCTGCACATAACAGTTGTTCAACAAACATGTATAAGATGATGCAAGATGGCTTCCACTTAGGATATAATTCTAATTTGAATACATATGCACTGAAGGACTTCCATTTATATTGTATACTAAACAAGGTTGCAAAAAAGTGGTGTAAATTTAGTTATTCAAATTTTTTTTGCTTATAATAGCAGATGCAACGGAGGGAGAACAGGATATTTGAAATTTTCATACCTAAGAGATAAAAACGCAGGGTATTTCTCGGGGCTCTTGTGAGGGCTACAGGGGCCCTGCCAGTATAGCAATTTTTCATGGCAGCATTTCTGACAAAATCAGAACCTCAGAGTTCCGGCCTAATGTTCCATAAATTAAGTGATGCTGAAATCTGAGAACTTTGAAGGAGAATATTTTTCTTGGGGCAATATTGGGAAAACATGTTTGCCTATGACTAATTCTCCTCCTGTGAACTGTTGGTATTATCTTTGAGTGCTTTCAAGATAAATAGATTGAAGCTATTGTCAAGTTTTTCCAGACAAAAGCAAACAGACTTGGAGTCTTTTAATGTGTCTGTATGGCCACGGCGTCACCCCCTACTGCCTGGTTGCTTTGTGGTCTGTGGTGCTCTCAGAATGGGAGGGGCATATGCAGATCAGGGGTGCATACCCCGCGGGGGGAAGCAGGACACCACTGTGGCCATGATACTGCTTGGGCTGGATGCCTGGGAACCCAGTTCAGTAAGCACAATGCTTAGTGACTTACTCTGCAGGGACTGATGGCAGAAATGCAAATAGACACCATCCTTGTCTTGCCCTTGAGGAGTTACTTACTGCTATGGTTAAGATTAAAATGTTTTCCAAAAGTCTCACATGTTTGGAGGCAGGGCATTTGGAAGGTGCTTGGATCACAAGGCACTATACTTATGAGTGGATTAATTCAATGATAACTTCATAGCTGATTGTGCTCCAAGGAGGTAGACCCTGGTTGGAAAATGTGGTCACTAGGTATGAACTGGTAGGTTATGGTTCCCTCTTTAACTCCTCCCTTCTGTCTCTGCTTCCTTGCTGCTATGAGGTGAGAAGCATTCTTCTGCCATACCCTTCCACCTTGCTTTTTCTGCCTTGGAGTCAGTTGACCATGGAGTGAAACCTCTGAAAATCATGAACCAAATTAAACCTCTCTTCCTTTAAGTTGTGGATGTTGGGTATTTTGTTCCAACAACTGTAGAGCTGAATAATATGCTTGCATTTATGTAAAATATGCAGAATAAAATTTACTTATTGCATATCAAAAAGTTAGGTAACAGCCTGCTCTACCAGACAGTTCTCGCTTCAGTACTCCAACCAAGGATACGCTTCTTCCTCCCCGGGCTTCAATTCCTTCTCCATTAAGAAAAACCTTATTATTCCTCATAATCTAGATTTTTCAAGTCCTTCAAGCTTAAAGCACCAGACCGTCAAAGAAGTCAGAAACTGTTGGATGAAAAGAACTCATTTACCTGCCACAGAGGATCAGGAGCCCATGTTGTCTCCTTGTGAAGTTATTGTGCAATCATCATTATACAAAGAAGAAAAACCAATTTAAGGATGCTTTTCATATTTTCAGAATTGGCATGGCTTTGCCTCTGACAATGGGACTTAATAATTTGTGGTCAGTGTCAGATGCCATGTCTCTTCTGTGGATTGTCACAAAATTAAAGCAGTTGTTCTGGCCTAAGAACAACTTTCACTGAGTGCCAGATGTCACCCAAGATGCCTCTGATTCAGCTCTCCTAGAAATACACAAGTAGGTCAAACACTACAGCAAGAAATGTAGGGAGGCCACCTCCTATCTTTCTGCTCCCTGACATTTTTACTGCATTTGTATTAGATATTAGTGATATTCCTCCTTTACTTTTATGTCTAAAATGTGGTTGTGTGCGGAATATTAAACAGATAAAGACCTTGCTGCAGACAAACAATAAACCCCCATTAAGAGTTCCTTCGTAGTTGTCAATTTAGAACAGTTAATTTTCCTCTCTTTCCCAACTCTCAGCAGCTGTATTAGTTGGCTCTTCTTCTTTCTACATCTGAAAGTAAAGAGGTTTATTTTGGCTCATGGTTTTAGATGGGTTAGTCCATGATCAGCAAGCTCCATGGCAAAGATATTATGGCCAATGCGCACAGCAGAGGAGAGTTACTCAACTCATAACTCTCAGAAGCAGAGAGAGAAAGCAGAAGCTGAGGCAAGAATGTAGCCTTCCAGATCACATCTTCCCTGGTGTACTTTCTAGCAGATGCCACCTCCAAATAGCACTTTCACCTCTGCACTCACCAATGGATTAACCCATGGATGAATACACTGCCCCCACAGTGTGACAACTTTCTAAAAATGACCCCTCTATACATGTGAGAATTTTGAAGAAGATCATAGATGTTAGACCTAATATCTTAGGTCTAGATCAGGGCATAATAGTTTGTAGACTCATAGCTCAAGGTTTAAACCCACATTCTTTGGGGTCATACTTGATTTGAGAATCACCTACCATAGTGGTCTAAATATGGGTTGTTCCTGGAATCTCACATTGAAATTTCATTGTGGAGGTGGTATAAGATTTTGTGTTTCAAAAAGTGATTACTTTGTTGAGAGAGATGAACACAGGTATCTTCTGGGACTTGAATAGTTACCATGGGAGATAGCTGTTATTTGCATGTGCGCCCTTACCCGTCCACCAGGGGCGGGGCCTTCACCTGGAGCCGAGAAGATGATGGCACAATGACTTTAGACTTCTCAGGCTCCATCCTTAACTCTGAGATAAATAATGTACTGTACAAATGATCCATTCTTGGGTATTCCCAAGTATCGTAGCAACAGGAAACAAATAGACACACCTACCTGCAACCCACAGTACAGCAGTTGGTTGCTGCTTCCATCAGTGGGAGCGGCCCAGCTTAGGTGACCTGAGGCTGAGCCTGGTGGGGGAGGCACAGAATGTCCCTGGTACCAGGTGACCCAGACATCCCTCTGTGTCTGCAGTGAGGAACCCTCAACTAGGAGAACCAACCCCTCTTTCACACTCTGCTATCTAGGCTACCAGGATGGTTTGCACTAGTCTTACCCAAGGCAGGGACTCAAGAAAAGGCCTCCTTAGAAAAGCTGAAAGGTGATGTCTTACAAACTTCACAACAGTGATAACAAAGAATCTAATAAGAGCAGGACAAACTAAACTCTTAATACTGATCAGAGTGTGCGTACTGCTGGTAAGAAGAAACTGATAGAACCTGAAAAAAATAATTTAGCAAATGTGTACCAGGTGCTGCAGACATTTTAGACATAATTTCTTTTTAATAGATTAAATCTTCCCTAAAGATCCTTTTACTCTGTGCATTATCTGCATATGATTTGTCACGTTGGTTATTGTGAATAATATGATTTCTCCATCGGATGGGTTACATTGTCTAGGAGATTTTTCAAAAACAGTATATGTGAAGAATTTTTTCCTTTATTCTTATATTGAAAAATATGGCTCTATACAGAATTCTGTACAGATTTTTATTTGAAAGTTCACAGAAGATGATTTTATTGTTTTTTATCATTTAATGTTGCTGTACTTATTTCTAATTATGTGGTTTCATAGGACAACAGTTTTTTGTTTGGATCCTAGTCAGTATATATAGTACTTATCCAAACATGGTGAAATATTTGACATTTTTTCATGCTTTCCTCTTGGAACACAGTCTTTCAGAAACTGTAGGTCTAGGCCTTCATTGCTAGAAAATGTTCATTCACGTGTCTCCATTTTTTCTTCAATACATGCTGTTCACTGTGTTATTAACAGTTACTCCAAAGTGATGGTTGTATTTTCTAGCACCAATAGGTACTCATTTTTAAATCCTCCATTTCTTTTCACTTCATTTTATGGACTTTTTTCTTATTTCATCATCTGCATCACTGAGGTTTCCATACCGTCACATCAGTGCTATTTTTGAAGCTTCGAATGCCTTTTTAAAAACACAGTGGTTTTATCTTCCCCTTGTTTTCTATCGCTGATAACAATACATATCATTCATTTTGTCACCTTGCATCTCTGATATGATCTTAAAATTTATGTTATCTTCAATTATTTTGAGAATGCAATGCAATAATCCCCTAAAACGTTCTCTTATTCCATGGAATATATCCTTTTTTTCCCAAGAAATTCTCAGACTGGCTCCTTCTATTTCGTTCTACCTTTTAGGCATAATTTTTGGTTTGGATTTTTTGTATTTACTTTCTTAGTCCTCTGAACCAAGATTGTGGCAGTTAGTGTGACTGGTAGCATGGTATAGTTGGATCAGTGCTGGCCTGGAGGGCTGGGTGTTGTAGCTCAAATTCCTGTGGAATTAGGTGAGGAGAGAGCTGGAATACTGGCATGTAGCAGATGACTGTAGCTCCATTTCCTTGATTTATAATCTTATTAAAATTTCAGAATGGGGGCTGATCGCTGCAAAATTTAGGGCATATTCTTTTATTCATCTTTCCCATTTGTGGGATGATCCAGCTACTCTCATGTGAGAGTCATATGGGTCATGGGTTTGGTTTGTGGTGTTTTCATGAACTAAATATGTACAGCGAAAGATGTGATGGAAACTTAATCCCAGACACAAGAATGTTGGGAAGTGGAGCCCAATGAAAGTGAGTAGGTCACAAGGGCTTCACAGTCATAAATGGATTAAGGCCATCACCTCAGGGAAGGGTTATGATGGTGGAAGTGGACTCCTTACAAAAGACAAGTTCAACCCCTTTCTTTCATCCTCTGTTGTCCTTCCAACTTCCCTGATGGCATGACATAGCAAGGAGGCTCTGACCAGGTGCTGGTGCTTTGATCTTGGACCTCCCAGCTTCTCAAATTATGAGGAAATAAATTTCTGTTCTTTATAAATTATCCAGTCTCAAGCATCCTTTTATAGCAGCACAATAGACAAAATAAAAGAAAATAAACCAAAACTAAGGCAGATGTCTGCATATGTTTGATCTTCAATCCTTCTGAACTTATAATTACCATTAAGCTGTTATCTTCTATAGGTCAGAGATATATCTGTGGCTCTTACCTGGTGGTACTGGTATGCATAGAAAGTTATTTTTAAAAATTATCATTGACCGGAACACTCAAGACCAACAACCACATACAACTTCCTTTCTGAGTCTCCTAATGTAAAACCATATATAGCAGACATTGGCTATAGCCAGTGAGAAAGATTTACTAAACAGTCTCATCATCTGTGAAGAGGAACTTTAATTTTTACTAGAAACTCTGAGTGCAAGGATTACAGCATATTCATCCATTTCCCTGAATAACAAGAGAGCCCTAGTGAAGATATTTGGCCACATTGGAGGAGGAAATCTTCCTTGAGGTTTTGTGCTTCCTCTTTACTTATGTTGCTGTCTCAAGCACCATATGTAGCTATGTGTAGATGGGAGGCAGTTTAAAATAAGGAAGAATATAGCAGATTTCTAACAGTTCTTTCTATGCCATTGCATGCACTATAGTATTAAAACATAACAAAAAAGGAAAATAAAAAAATCTGTTCAAACAATCTGTTCCATGAATCTTGAAAGATATACAAAACAAATTGCCCCAGAAGAGATGTATATCTATACTCTCACCACCCTGCCCCATTCAAGACAATCCCCAGGGCCCAGGAATGGAGAAGCCAGGGGAGGTCAGCTAATATATCCCTTTCTTTTAGGCAGAACTGTAATGAAATCATTGTTGACCAAGGGTAGTTAATGGCTCTTGGTGACCAGAGGAAAGCAATCATTTCCATTATTCTCCAAAGCATGACTTGGGAATTGTCACCTCCTTCACATCCTATGGTTTACAAAGTAGACCAAATCACATCCCAGTTTCTGGTCAGTTTGGAGAGTGATGGAGATGACCTCACTGCTTCTAGAAGATTGTGTCTCTGAGCTCATTCCAGTGTGTCCACAAGGGGACATCATCTGTAAAAGGGTGAAGAGTTGGGATTCTTTCATGGCTTGAACTTCTATCCCATTCATGATGGATTTGGTCACCTGGCTCCAAAGCTTGGAGATGGGAAGAGCTGGGTTCAAATCTTGCTTACATCATGGGCTGGCTGACTTGTTTCCTCCATCCTGTGTAATGAAACTAACACATAATTCACACATATGTTTTTGTCAGGGCCAGAGGACTTTCTACGTAAGGCAAAATGAGGAAATTACTTATTTAACCTTTCTGAACGTGATCTGAGAACTAATGTTGGTGTTCAGAAGCCCTCACATGGGCATTAACTTTCATGTGATCCTGGGGCCCTCTCTGATCTTTACTTGATGAGATGTGATCAAAATTGATATCCAAATCACTTTCTGCTTTAAAAAAGCAAAATTCTACGAATTATGTAAGTGTCATTTTAAGATCATACATTATTTTTTGTTTAATCACACAGTGTTAGGATCTCTTGCTCTAATTTCTCACTCAGCCCCACAAAGAGTCTTATCCTATTTCAGCAGTGCCACACCTCTGGTGACTGTGATTGCCTATTCACTCACCTATTTTCAATTCTGGATTGTGAATTTCCTAGCAGAACTAACAGCATTTCATTTATCATGGTGTTTCTGGTGGTTTGTGCAGGACTTACTACCTAGAAATTATTTATAAATGTTTATATGAGCTATGCTGGTTCAACTTATTACAACATTTAGAGTAGATATGCTGGCAACTTTATTCTCTCTTCTATGGGCCCTGAAAAGGCAGTATTTCTTAAGTATTGCTAATGCCATAATTTCAGTGAAAAGCAGCTTCCTTAGGAAATCTTAACTTTTCATTTCTGTGCAATAGGCAGACAGATGCTTCTTCCACATAGGTATAAAGACAAGAAAAATTTTAGCATCCTTAGAGGGTGGATTTTCTAATTTGAAATATATTCATTCATTAAGATCTTTGCAATTGCGAACTGTTTGTCACATATAAAAGTAGGCACTGAGAGACAGAAATCACAGTGTTGGGAGCCATTTAAACTCAGTACAGTCACTTCAATGGAATGAGCTCTCTTTCCTTTATCTTTTGAAGCTAGAACTTGCCGTGTGTGTTAACAGCCTTTCAAGGGTATGCCAAAGACAGTCATCCTTCTAGATCCTTTCTTTCCCACAGTTAATACTGTTTAGATCCAACAGCTACTAACTACTGTTTCAGGTCACTTTTTCATTGGTAGGGTAAAATACCTAGCATTTGTCATTCAAAGGAGAAGAGGGTTACGGTGGTTCACATTTCAGTCCAGGGTGGGCTGGCTCCCAAGGAGAAACAATATGGCAGAGGGGCCTGGTAGAGGAGAGCTGCTCACAGGAGGGCGGGCAGGAAGCACAGAGTGAAGGCAGGTGCCAGGGAGGAGACAGGTAAAGTCTCCCAGATGTGGTGTAGAGTGAGCTACCTCTTTCTGCCAGGCCCCACCTCCCAGCAGAAAGGGAACTCCGCTTCTCCTGTAGCCCAATCACATTCCAAAGGCCCACCTATGATACCATGAGGATACAGGGGGACATCTCATCATAAACGTAACACAGACCTAAGAACAACTTTTTATTTCTCTTTAATTAGTATTTGCCCCCCATTCCTCATGCTTAATCCACACCTAGACAAATAAATAATATGCAGTGCATTTTTCGTACCTGGAATAACTGAAAACTTCCACTTCATTACTAATTCTTTCCTTTGTGTGTCTGTACTCAGGTTCTTTCTGTTCTTATCCATGCTTGGTCAACATTCTATGTTTTCTACTTCTTCCTTGAGAAGTATCTATGGTGCTCACTGAAAGTCCTCATACTCATCTCATTTTGAAGCTGGAAGAGCTGGGGAGGCACGTCATGATCTGCTCCTCCTTCAGTTGCAAATGCCTAGGCTATGACAGCAGACACGGGGGGCAGAGGGGTTGGTAGCAGAAGGAGATGGAAGTCACGAGTGCACGCCATGTGTGACCTCCAGAAAGTCCCTCCATCTCTCGGATCCTCAGTTTCTTGAGCTACGTGAAGTTATTATCTCCAGTCCCCAACCACTGTAAGACCGGGTCCTGTGGGAGCAGGTCCCCTAGCGGATGAATGGCAGGTCAGGGATCCAAAGTCCTGGCTCCAGCCTTTATCCTCTCACCGCACCCTGGTTCTGGCTTGGAGCAGCAACCACGGAGACAGGGTGGTGCTTAGTCCACTGTGGCGTGGGTGCACCCTGAGGAGGAGCACAGTTAAACACAGCACACTCTTTTTCAGGTAAGTTTCTTGCTCTGAGATTAAAGAAACACATTCCAATAACTGCATCATAAGATGCAATTACAGTTCATCAACCCAAAATCACATTATGGTGAATGCAAGCCGATTGTGAGAATTTAAACACAGGAAGGCCCTGACTTTTGTTACAGGTCTAATTAGATATGTCTTTCTGGCTACTTCTAAAACCTCCTCTAACCTCACCTCTGCATGGAGAAATATAATTTCTCTGTAAAATGTAGGGTGTCTGTGATCACTCCAAATTTACCTGCTTTTTCTTGTGCTCCTCCCTCCCTCCCTTCCTTCCTTCTTCCTCCCTCCCCCCCTCCCTTCTCTCCTTCCTTCCTTCTTCTTATACTGGTCAAACCCAGGGCCTTCTCACTGAGCTGTGTCTCCAGTCTTTTTCATTTTTACTTTTTATATTGAGTCAGTGTCTCACTAAGTCACTAGGTTTTCCAGGCTGGGCTTGACCTTGGGATACTCCTCCTTCAATCTCCCCAGAGTTCTGGGATATTACGGATACACCACCATGCTGCTTCTGTGTTTTTTCAGGAAGGCTTTTGTATAGGAAATGAACCTCAGTCTATTCACATGCACAAAATTCTTGGGGTGGAGCAGTTGCATTGCTTACTTCTGTGTATAAAGACAGTTCTTTCTTTGTATAGGAAACCTTCCACATGTGCAGCGTCTTTGCTTCTGACTGGGAATAGTCACTGTACTAACTTGAGGAGGACCCAGGTTAGTATGCCAGCATACTAACATATGCCAGCTTTGCCTAATTAGCATTGAAGGTCACTTAATTCTCTCAGACTGGCTCTCAGATCTGCAGCTTGGACTCTGTCTTGAGAAATATGGGCAAGGGAGGCAGGCGATATACATAGGTGATCAAAGTATATGGTGAATGTCCAAATTAATTTATTGCAATTAAAGACACATTGTCATTAATGCCCCTGTGAAAACACTTATCTTATTCTTACCACTTTTAGCAGCAACTCTGGAGTCCTCTTTCTAGAGTGTCTTTACAAGGTATGATAAAAATAGGGTAAGTACTCCTGTCAAGGGCCATCCAATGAAAAGGGAGGGTCATAAAAACATGACTCTGGGTCCTCCCCAACCTTACCACCAGATCCAAGACTGTATGACTTCTGGCCTTTCCTCAAAGTCAAAATGATTGAGACAGGGAAATATTTTGAATCCATGCAGCACAAGGAGGCAGCTGGGACAGTGCTGCTAAAGACCTTCAGGAAAGAGGACTCCAGAGCTGCTGCAGGAAGTGGCAAGGACGATGGGATGAGTGTGCATGAAGGGGAGGTTGAGGGATATTCCGGACAGTGTGCCTTTCATTATGATGCCATTTTCATTTGAACATTCACTGTACTTTTAGAGAGCCTACCCCATAGAGCTGGACCAGTGTGAAGAAATGAATGTCATTGTTATGTGTGCCCTTGCTCCCAAACGTCTCATATAATCCTCCCAGTACTGCTGAGAGATTTCAATCACAGGTACTACTTTATAGGAGAAATAGCAGACGGATAGGAGGAGCAAGCTCTGACCCCAGATTCGCACCATGAAATGCAGAATGAGAGCTTCTGAGCCCTTTGATTTCTTTCTGTCCTTTTGGTGCCTTATATCATGTTGCAGGTGATCAATAAATATCCAGCCAACGCATGCATGGACTGGTAAAGGCACAAATGTGGGGTATGAAGTAGGATAAAAGAAATAAAGGAGGGTAGAGAGGAGACAAAGGAAATCAGAATTTTAAAATGGTACTTTAAAGAAAAAAACTAGCTTCAGGATGCAGAATGATTCATGGTTACAATGCTTTTTTCTTTCCTAGAAACTTACTCCAAAAGAATCGCTAAGCGTCAGCCAGATGTGATGGTGCGTGTCTATAATACCGGCACTTTGGGAGGCTGATACCAGAAGATGCAAGTCAAACCCCATTCTGGACAAGTGAGCAATTTACTCAGACCCTGTCTGAAAATAAAAATAATTTTGAAAGGTCTGTGGATGTAGCTCAGTGAAAAGGCCTTCGGTTCAATCCCCAGTACCACAAAATAAAATTCCTAAGGGTCTTCAAGATCCACTAGGAAATGTAGCCCCTGTTTCTCACCATAAGTGGAGCCTGAGTGTTTTCTCCACAGCTCCCCAACCCTCCATGAGGCAGCTCTACAAAGCAGGCTGTGTGGCTCTAACCCTCACACACAGTGAATGATTTGCATTCTAACCCAGCCACCAAGTGGGTTGCGTAACAGAGAGTAGGGATGCATGCCTTAGATCACCCAGTTTGAGGACACCCCAAAACCTCATGAAAACCCCTAGCCCCAGATCATAATGTTCCTCTCTCTTAAGAATTCCATGCTCTATTCTTTTGCAGTGTGGGCCTCTTTTATTCTGCCTGATAAAGCTTGCTAATGCCTCTCTCTGATGCGTTCTGAACATTCACTCTCTGTCACAGAAGTCAGTGAATGTACTACTTACTCCATAGGTGGGGCTGAGGTCCTCTTCTGTTCTGTAGGGCACCTCCTTAGACCCCGTCCAATGACAGGATGCACACGCAGTCAACCACTGCATGCGGCCGCTCGCTATTCATGAGATCTAGTATCCTGATGTGTGTGGATCTGCTTTCTATCCACATGGTTTACAAACGCTGCCAAGAGGTGGGGCCAGGAGTGGGGTCATGTTGGGAGCAGAGTTCCCAGGAAGAGGAAGGCGGCCTTTCTGGGTTCCCAGCGCTTGGTTTTCTATTTGGGCACTGGCTTGTCTGCCCAGACAGGAATCCAGCTCTCGGGGAGCTGCCAGGGCTGGCCCCTGGGGACCGAGGTTCTCTTGTTCCCGGAGGATGAGCTTTGTGGAGGGCGGATGAATAGGCTCCACTCATGTCTTGGCTCCCGCAGCCTCCTGCCTATAGAAGCGTTTCCCCTTACTCGGGCTGAGCTCCGCTTCATTGCAGAGTGGCATAAACAACTCTGCCATCCCCAGGGGATCTGGCACAGGGAAATGAAGTCATTTTACATTTGCAGGAGCGTGATTCAAATTGGAATCTCACGCAAGTCACAGCGACAGGATGCTGGAGTCTTTGTTTAGCTGTCTGGGCTTGGGAGCTGAGCTTTCTCCAGCTTCCTGGAGGGAGGAAGTGGTTATGTATGGAATACACATTTGCATTCTATAGTCTTTGAGGCACTTTCCCCTTACATGAAACATTTAGCCTAAGTTGTACATTTGGCTCTATAGAAGCAAAACAAGGAGGCGTTGAGGCTCACAGGGAACTGATCCCCACCGTCCACCTCCTCTTGTCTCTGGGGGAATGGCTGAAATGCCTTCCTGCGAGGAAACAACACACTTTTACTTCTTCCTGCCTGGCAAAGACAGGGGTGACATAGGAAGCACCTATGACATTGTCTCTTAGCTTTGGACCCAAGCCCACAGGCAAGGCAGCCACAAGCACTCTGATCTGTCCAGATCCCCTCTTTGTCCTGCTCAGTCTCACCTGGTTTGTTTCTTATATCTGCATAGCTTTTGAGCTGTCCTTGCTCTTGCTGCTGTCTCCTGGCTCTATGGTTGCTGTGCGCAGCGTTGGCTGCCTCTGCTTGACTCCCACTCTCCACAGAAGCCCATTCATCCCATGGCTGCCATATTGGATCTGCACAGCATCCCAGTGCCCTGGGGGTTACTACCACCTTGCAGAGAAGAACTGGAGACACAGGGGTACTGAGCCAATGGTGAAAGAGTGCACAGCTGGGGAAACAAGGAGCCATCTCTTCAAATACAAATGTCCTCTGTGTTCTTCCCACAAAATCTTGACTGCCTGTTACCATTCTTCATTCTGTGTCAAAGGGGAGCCCCATTGTTTTAGTGAGATTGGACTGCAGCTTAGAGGACAGACATTTACTTCTCACAATTTTGGAGGGTAGAAGTCCAAGATCAAGGTCCCGGAAGATTTCATTGCTTATAAGTCCTGTCACTGTGTGCTCAAGTAGCAGGAATTAGTGAGATAAGATTCAGGGTTCTATTAGGCAGTAAGGACAGCAACACCAAGATGGAGTCAGCCAGCCCAAAATGGGGTCTGCTGAGTTAGGAGCCTCCAGAGATCTTACAAAAACAGCTGCCAGGTGTTCTATGGCTGTCTGCAGCCACCTCATTGGCTTAAGGGCACATAGTCTCTGTGTAGACATGAGTGAACACTGCATAGATTGGGCCCTAAAGAAATATGTGGTCTCCTTAGAGTAGCGATTCTATTGCTTATCCAGTGGCCCGAGCTCCCTTCTAAACTCCTTAAAAATCCTTAGACAAAGAGCACTTGTGGGTACCTTACTCAGAGTCACCTCCCAGCTAGCAAGAGCTTTTCTTCCTTGCCTTAACCTCTTTTACTTTTATGCCTTTAGGTCTTCCAGATCCATTTGATTGCACCATACTCCTGTCTGTGGTTTCATTTTTTCCACCATGGGACAAAACCCTGGCATTCTGTTAACACTCACATAGTTTTCACCCTGTGTATGTCCTTGGAGAGAAGACATTTTCTGTTTCTTTTCCTGTCTCTCTTACTTTCTGTCTCTCCTCTGCTTCTGTTTCTCTGTTTCTGTCTCTCTATCTCCATCTCTCTGTTTCTCCTTCTCCCTCTCCCTCTCCTTATGAGAGTACCAACTCCATGGAGGAGGTCCCAACCGCACAACCTGTCCTTAACCTGATTTCTTCCCATAGCCCACCTCCAAATACCATCAGACCAGGTTTATGGCTTTAACATATCAATTTTTTTTTTTGTACAAAATTTTGCCCATGACTAGCCATTTGTATCATCTTCTGGAACCACAATAAGGAACTTGACATATGTTCTCAGCTTGCATTACTTAGCTCTCTTGATTCGTATGTTGCAAAGTACTCCTGAATGGGACAGCATTAAGAAGCAGGATGTTTAGGATGTGATAAGGGCATGTGGGCTCCACTGTCACAAAAGGAATTAGTGCCCTTCTACAAGAGGTGCCACAAACTTTTCCTCTCTTTGCCCTTTTCCTCTCCCACTATGTGAGGATACGGCATTCACCCTTTCCTGTCTTGTGAGGATCCAGCTCCAAGGCACCTTCATGGAAGCAGGGATCTAGAATTCTTTGGCACAATGACTTTATGGCATTGTGATCTTGGACTTGCTGGCCTCCAGAATGGTGAGAAATGCACTTCTATTATTAGAGATTTCCCAACCTGAGGATATTTTGTTATAGCAGCAACGATCACCTAAGTTATGTGATGGTCAGTGTCCCATGGCTGGGACAAACACTAGAGAAAATCAACTTATAGGAGGAAAAGTTGATGTTAGCTTATGATTTCAGAGGTTCCAGTCCATGGTTTTTTGGCTTCCTTGTTTACAGGCCTGTGACGGCTGAAACATCATGGTGGAATGGTGTGGTTCAGGAAAGCCACTCACCTCATGACAGTCAGGAAGGGGAAGGGGACAAACCTAGGAGATGGGCTGAGACAAGATATAGTTCCCAAGGTCACATCTATGTGATCCCTTCCCTCAACTAAGCCCTGCCTCTTAAGTTTCCATAATCCCCCAATAATGCTATCACATTAAAAGTGCACAAGTCAATTTATCCACTGTGGAAGTTAAAGCCCTCATAATCCAATCACTTCCCAAAGCTTATCAGCTGACAATTAAGTCTTCAGCACAGAGCCTATGGAGAATATTTTTTATCCCAACTGTAATACTACTCAACATGTTTCCTGTGTGTTTCCCCATAGCAATAGTTGGGATTCAAAGGTAATGGTGATCACTAATCTTAGAATTCTCTACTTTTCTCCCCAAGGCTCTGTATCCAGAAACACTTTGCTCTTTTGCTCCCAAATATTCATCTCAAAGTTACCTTGATTCTTTCTCCCAAAATGCTGGGCAGCTCTTCACACACGTGGGAGTCCCAGTTTATTTTGGATAAACTGGCTTAATTGAGGTGAATTCGGAAATGTAACCTTGCTAGTCTTGGGGTATGAAGATACTGAAGTTGGCTGCACAGAGAGAGTTCAGATAAAATAATTTGTCCTCTAAGTATCTGCCTGTACACATAACTGAGGGGTGTACAGAGGGAGCCTGTTTCTCCTTTCTTTCTGTCCCTGAGCCTTGGGCATGTCTTTGTGGAGAAGTGATCCTAGTTTTGAAGGGCAGGAGGATAAGGAAGACCAAGAAAAAGGGGGCTTTGGGGGGAAATCAGTTTGTATAGTTATACAAGTTGTCTCAAATGACACTGCTCCTAAACAGTCCAAATGTTATTTCAGATGTGCAGTGGACTGGGAACTGATGAGATGAACACTTAGCTGAAGTAGAACTGCCCTCTGGGGAGAGAGCTGTGGACAGACTGGGGTGCCATATCCAGCATTGTCTATGGGAACTGAATTGTTGCTTGTCACACCCACACAGATGGACTGCTTTACCTTTTCCATAACCCAAGCATGTGGTTTGCAAAGAAAAGAACTGGATTAAGTCTCTCCTACACCTTGCTTTTCCATAGCAAATTGAATTTCATTCAGTGGAGCTAAGATTTACTGAGAACTGACTTGGGGTAGGGCTCAATTCAAGATATTATGGAAACTAGGAGAAATCAGATTCAGTCTCTGAAGAGCTTGCTGTCAAGAGGGAGGGACAGGCAGCTAAGAGGACTATGTGCAGGGAGTGCTCAGAGACAGCCGCAGCCTCGTGGTAGTGATGGGATGGTCTGGATGGCTGGTGAGGATGTGTTAAGACTCTGGGGAAGCAGGGACAGCTGAGACTGAGGCCAGATGCAGCTCATGTGGGGTGCCAGGCTACAGAAATCACCTTGGTTTACTGAAGCTGTATCTCAGGGTCATAGTTGCATGCCTGAGCCCCTAGATAGTAATTTCCCCACATGCCCTGCAGCCTGGCCATGTAGTAGCAGCAAGTTAGTCTGCTGACCCACGTTTTATGCATGACCACCTCTTTTGCATCTCTACCCCTGTGCTGCAGGGCCATAATTAAATAAAATAAGTAATGCTGGAACCACCAGCACTGTGGTAATGCAGTGGGCAATCTAATAGCTGAGGCTAAGTGACAAGGGATAAAGTCACCTGTACCAGCAGGTGTGCGGGGCATGGTGAGATGGAGGGGGAGGTGAGGTTGTATTAAGCACTTCCAAATGGTGCAGGATTTAAAAATGAAATGTTTACTTCTGGAATTTTCCATTTAATAGTTACAGGCCATGGGTGATGGGAGGGCAGTTGAAACCATGCACAACGGACCCTCCAGTGAGGTGAGGAGGGATCCTCCATATGTTGCAGGCAAAAGGAACACACATACATGTCATGAGCAGAGGCATAGCATCCTGATAGAGCTCAGCACAAGGATGGAGTCCAGTGCAGTATATATCAGAAGAGGGGCTGGATGGATGCCAGCCAGGGATTCTTGTTCCGGAAGCATGAGTGTCATCTTCAGACCCGGAGTGCTAGTTACTGTGCTGCAAGATGTTTGGTTGACAGGGCACAGTCAGAATTTCATTCTCATAAGAACGCTGCAGAGGCAGAATCTAAGGTGACCTGGTCTGCAGCAGGGAGCAGGGCACTTGTGTGAGAGGCTAGTTAGGTTCTCCAGGAAAGTAAGAAGTGAGGGGTGGTAGAAATGGCAAAAAGGCAGGCGGGCAGGGGTCAGTGATATGGAGCACACTGGGCAGCAATATGTGCTGTGTAGAAAGTGGACCTTGCACCCACCATGGGTTAGACAGAAGCCCTGGAGTGCCAGCAAAGTCCCTGGCCAGCTTAACTGCACCTCACCATGGCCACTGCTGCCATCCCAGGACATCTGGGTCTGACTCATTTACCTTCACGTCTGAACCTCTTCCACTGGTTGGCAAACAGATTCTCTAGCACTGAATGAATCTGAGCCTGCATGGTACTTTTCCTCTGACTTCAGACTAGTCATAAATCCTGGAGTTCTTCCATGGTGAACTTTCACATCCTGCACAGAACAGTCTGGCCCTGAGACTCAGCCCTACACCATTTGGTGAGACCTTTGGTGAAAATTCAAGATCTGGGCTTATGACACAATATTTTTCCCTGGTCTGTTCATCATTGGCACAGTGGGGACTGGCATATTGGAACAGGAGGTTCTGCCCTATTTGGTCACATGGTTCTCACTCTACACCAGTATAAGTCACATCACCTCCCCTCTCAGCATCACAATGCATTCTGAGATCCTACATCCATGGGGAAAAGCACTGTCAAATGCACACCTAGGAATACGCATAGCCAAAACACATACATCCGAACTGCTTTTTAAAAGCAAGACTGTGAACACCATGGCTATAAAAGTCTGTGAATCATCACCCCAGAAATCTTGCCTCCAGGTACGCCTGACACTGTGTTCTTTCCCGGATGTTCTTCCTTCACAAATTATGGAGGCTGCCGACCTCCTTCTGGGGAGAGGATTATCTGATTCCACAGGCAGTTAAGAATAACATGGAAATGTCATTTGGATGAGTGATTTTCTGCATGGATCCAAAGACACACTCAAGTTATGAACTACGATTGCCAAACCCTTTACTTCAATAAAATCACAGCAGACCCAAAAAACTCCCAACTGAATTAGCCCCAGTGTGGTGTGGGAGTCATTCAGACATTCCTTCCAGGTTAGTAGACTATTTGCGATTCAGCTCTTTTACTGAGGTGCCTCTTATATAACCGTCACCAGCCATGGGGGAAGCTAGGATCTGAGGCTTCTCAAAATTTTCCACTGAGTACTCAGAGCCAATAGGAGAGAGTAAACAACGGCTCCCTTGCTCTCCTGCCTTCCCCAGCCACTATCACAGTGACAGACAATGTGACCTAGTGACCAAGTTGAGGGCTCTAGGGATACCCCCTTTCCCAGAAAATAAAACCTGGCTGGGAAATAATCAGCCTTGAAAACTAGAGATTACAAACACCAGTGCTCATCAGCCTATCCTCACTGTTTAACACTCTTCTCTTGCTCAGTGCTGCTCTGTAAGTCAGGTAAGGCAAGGACAGGCTGATTGGGGCTGGCAGTTTTCGAACTCTAGTTTTCAAAGCTGATTACGTTCTAGCTAGTTCTCATTTTGGAGGAAATGTGGTAGGTGCTCTGGCATGGGAACCCTGATGCATTTAGATACTTCATGGGCCAGAGGGTTTCCCTCACCTCCGCCAGTTTTATTTCTTGTCACCTTTGATGATGTTGTCCTCATTTCATGGTAACTCCTGGGTTAAGTGATGCAAAGCTCATTAAGCTTTTAGTGCAATGTCTGTGGAGAAGGCCTAAGTATAAACTATTATTTAAAAACAAAACTGTAGGTTACATTTTTTAGTTTAATTCAAGCAATACTGCCTTCTATTGTACATCTGTCTTTATTTTAATACAAAGTATTGGCTTAATGGGTAAAGCCTAAGAAAATAGTGACGGCCATCCTGAGTCATCTAGTTTCACTCTGTTCAGTCTTAGTTATAAGCCCTCAATGGCAATCTGAAAAAAGTAAATGGAGAATTTCAGAAATAAATAACTCATAAATTTTAAATCACTTTGATTACAGTATATTGTCATAGTTGCTCCCTTTTTACTACTTGCTATTGTTAGTATTTTACTGTGCCTAATTCATTAGTTAAATTTTATCATAGTTTAATTCTATTAATGTGTAGGAAAAATAGTGTAAATAGGGTTGAGTACAATGTCTGGTTTCAGGGTTCCACTGATGGTCTTGGAATGTGTCTCTCTATAAGGGGGATCTGGGTGTCTATCTTTGCTCAAAGCTTTGCTGCTTCTGTAGAACTTTACTGGAGATCTTATTTCATGAGGTCAGAGGCCCCAGTGCCCAGACCATGGAGAAAAAGGCCACACAGCAAGAGGCAAATGACAGGCAGACAAGCAAGGCTCCATCTGTATTTCAAGCTGCTTGTCATGGCTGGCATCACTGTCACAGCTCCACCTTCTGGTGGTATCAGATTCTCACAGAAGCTCAGATCCCACTGTGAACTGTGCATTTGAAGCATCAAGTTTTCATACTCCTTTTAAGAAGCTAATGCACTAATAACAGAAACAAAGGGCACTATAAATGTAATGTGCTTGAATCATTTCATGAAAAAATTATCTCCTGTCACACTCATCCTTGGGCCAAAAAAGTTGGGGACCACTGCAGTAAGTATAGTCAGCACTCCGATGGCTAATGGCTGATGCCTGGCTCTGGTTTTTTTTTTTTTTTTTTTTTTGCGGTACTGGGGATTGAACTCAGGACCCTGGGCTTGCTAGGCAGGCGCTTATTCCACTGAGCTACATCCCCAGCTCCTGATGCCTGGCTCTGGAGGTGGAGAAGGTGGAGGAGATTATATTGAGCAGCTTGTTACTGTTAAAGAAGTCTGGCCTCACAGCCACGGGACCCAGTTCTAGGCTGCCTCTCAGATTTGCTCTCTGTTTTGCACAGTTTTTCTCTTTTAAGAGTGTATCACCACACATCCACTGAAGGGCTGAGCACCAAGCAGAAAAACAAGTTATCAAATTATCTACACACTGCCCTATGTTTATGACTCTATGATCAAAAACAGTTTGCCATTCCTTTCATGGAGAATATAAAATAGAAAAAAATGTAGAAATTGTTTGCCTCTAAATTAGAATATTTCAATTTTCTTTTCCATATACAGCTAATTTTATTTAGGTATTATTATGAAAATTTAAAATTAAATTTATTAAATTTTAATAAAGCACAATGCTATACATTTTCCCATTTACATCAACCCACAAACATAGAAGGTCACTTTATAGATAAGAAACTAAAACTCTTATGATGCAACTATGATCACAGATAATCACATAGCAAGGGGGTAATTGTGGGTTAAACTCAAGTCCTTTGATTCTAGAGCATATATCCTTGGCTAATTCTTCATAAATCTGATTAAAATGAATATTACTGTTCTGTCCTAGTCTTTGCTGAGTCTTTGATATGTCTGCTTGTTTCTGCTGGTTTTTATTTTTGAGACTGCATTAAGTCACCACTGTGCAACCTGTAAATCTACACGTTCTCTGTAAATCAGTCTAGATGTATGGTGCATATTGTCTCTGATCACCAATCATGAACTCCCAACTACTCTTGAGAAACCCGCCCTCTCTTCTGCCCACACATCTTCACACCAGTGGCTATGTCTTACATGTGTGGCTTCCCCAGGGTTGGCACATGGTCCGTTCCTGGTTAAGTGTGACTACAGGCAAACATGAGGTCATGAATCTTGCATCACTGAAATGTGATCACTACTTAAAATACAGATTTAAATGGTTTCTCTCTCAAAGAACAGTGCCATTTTTATAAACAAGATTAAAAATAAGCAGTGAAATGATATTTATCTGAATCAGGAATAAACAAGAGAAAACAAAACTACCATCATACTGCCAACCCCAGCATCACTATTTTGATACCTAATTTGGCTTCTTTTGTCCAGATGATAAAATGGCTACAGCTTACAGTAGCAAAGAGTTTAGAAATCAATGGAGTCCAAAACATTTTTTCTGGCAGGACATTTCTGCATGCCTATAATCCCAGCACACTGGGAGGCTGAGGCAAAAGGATCACAGGTTCCAACCTAGCCTGTAATTCAGTGTGAAAACCCTCAGTTCAATTCCCAGTACCCCAAAAAATTCTTTGTGGAAAAGTCTCATCTTGGAGTTAAAGCCTTTAAACTCCTTTGAATAGATTTGGGAGAATTGGCCTAAAAGGACAAATGTTTGACTCCACAAAGGGGGTCTCATGGAAAGCAGACAATGTTTTCTTAAACTCAGCTTTTCTTACAGGGTGGTGTTTGAGTACATTAAAGATAAACAGGCTAAACATGTGGATTGGATTTCCTAAGAAATGCACAAGTTTTGGTATGAAGAGGACACATCCTTTAGAAGGATGATTTGGCCTCTGCAGAGCCAGAGTATTTAACCAATCCTTCCACAGGTTTTGCCAAAGCCCATCGCCCCTGGACCTTCCTAGCCTAACAGTTCCCCATCAGTCAGCGCTCCTAGTAGCCCAGCCAAATGAAACAGAGAAGTCAGCATCTCCGGAGGTGGATGGCTGCCAATCCCAACCATGGAGATATGTTCAAGGGCTTCCAGCTGGTCTTGTGTGCCAAGAGGACAACTTGAGAATGCTGGAGACTCTCTGCATATCTGCTTCAGGTTACTTCCAGAGATGCTTGGGCCGGAGCTGCCAGGCTGGGAACAGGATCCATGCTGCTAAGTATTTTCAAAACCCCACTTCCTTCTGCTGGGGCCAGCTTCCTCCCACCCCAGTCTGCTAGAGGACAAGAAACAAGGGCTATTGTCAAATTCATAGTGCTCCCTGCAGAAGTATGGCAGGTGGCAAGATGTTCAGCCATTGAGATCCAGCCAAAACATTCCGCATTTTTTCCTTCTGGGGGAGGCATGCCGAGCCTGCTGTGAGTCAGCGCTGAGCAGGCGGCAGCAGGGGCCTGTGCTGAGCATCTCGCCTGCTGAGGAGAATCAGCTGGTTCTTGGAAAGACCGAAGAGCTCAGCTTGTCTGCTCCATGCTTCCAGCTCCTCCTCTGGCCCTGAGTTACAGAATTAGCAAGCTATTCAGTTCAGTTAAATCTACTCCATACATTTGTGGTGTGCTTGAAAAATACAGTGAGTGTTTCAATCTTTAAAATTCATTACAGTAAAAGACACATTGCCATAATCCTCCTCAAAATCCTCCCCTTGTCTTGAAACACACTTGTCCCATCATCCTGTACACTTTCTGCAGTAGTTCTGGTGTCTTTTTCCCTGAATGTCTTTTGCTGCACTGCCTGGCTGCCTTGATGTCCTGAATAGATTCCAAATGTTTCCCTTTCATGGTCATTTTGACTTTGGGGAAGATCTAGAAGTCAAATGGTGCCAGATCCAGTGGCTAAGGTGAATGAGAACACAGTGTCATGTTTTTATGAGCCTGCCTTGGTACTTGACAGCAGCAGTCACCAGGCTTCTTTTTAATCACACTTCATAAAGACTCTCAGGAAAAGAACCTCCAGAACTGCTTCAGAAAGTGGCGAGAAGGATGGGATAAATTTGCTCAAAGCAAGGTGGAGGACTTTGAGGGAGACTCATGGGAAAGTGCTTTTAATACAGCATTTTGTTTTAAAACAATGTAAGCATTCAATGCATATTTTGATTGCTTTTTGTGTATGTTTATTGTTTCCAGTCAGTGGCAGGTCTATGTCTTGAACAGAGATACATATATTTAACTCAGACTTTTCCACAGAGGACTTGCTATTTCATGTAAAATTCCCTTGCCTGCATTATAGAACAGTAGTCCTTGGTGTTGAACTATTAAACTTGGACCTCATTTGAGACATCTAAAATGTTTGTTTTAGGAAATGTTACATTTCCTATCACTTTTCATTGAGTCATACAGCCTATACCAGCACATCAAAGACTCTTTCAATTTTAACAGTGGTCTCAAAAATTTCATGATTCCCACCCCCAAGATTTTGCCTCACAGCAACTTGGAAATGTAAGAGCTTCATACAAGAGCAAGCATCACCCTTTCATGAGAGAAATATGATATTTTAAAATAATCACAAGGAGCTGGTTGTGGTGGTACACACCACTAATCTCAGAACTCTGGGAAGCTGGGGTAGTAAGATCACAAGTTCGAGACCAGCCTAGATAGAGTCTTAGTAAAACTTTGTTTCAAAATAAAACATAAAAAAGGGCTCAGGATAAGCTCAGTGTGAAGGCCCTGGCTTCAACGCCTTGTACCAAACTGAAAAATAAAAAGATAACTGTACCGTATCCTCTAGCAGAGGATGGAGGAAGAGAACCAGAGGACCTTCCTGGGGAGATGTTGTGCTTGGTAGGTTTTGACAGATGAAGGAAAGTGTTCCAGAGAGAAAACAGCAAAGATATTGTTGGATAACAAGGTGAGTGTGCAGGCACACATGGACTGCATGAAGCGAGCTCCCCACATCTGGCATGTGTGGCTGTACATCGGCAGTGTGGGGAACCGAGGGGGAGGGACCACAGAGATAAGCCCAGGATGGGTGAAAACCAGATCTTCAAATTCTCCCATGCCGCTCTGATGATGAGAGCTTTGGTAAATATTTAAATACAGAATGCCATCTTTCAGTAGATTCAAGTTCCTGATGTTTAATATAACATACTTCCTTCAGGTATCACAGGGTAAACTCTTCTCTAACTGCATTCATTCGAAGTCCAAAATCTAATTGTATGTATAATGATTATCTCTGAAGATAAGGTAATGTGGTTTTTGATATTTGGGACAATCACCCTAAAAATTTCATTTTTGTCCCTAGGACTAGAGAAGCAAACTTGGTAGTGGGTCTAATCAGGGGCAAGAAGAAGGAATCTCGAGTCTATGTTGGAGTCAGCAGAGAACGGAGTCCTCAGTTCCAGAGGCCCGGCACCCCCTCCAGCCTGCACCGAGGGCCGAACCTTCCCCCGGCTCTCTGCTTCCCACTGCCTCTGCTTTGACTTTCCTACGGGCTGCAGACACTCCCACCTACCGGAGCTGTCCTTCTTCCTTATCAGCCACCGACCATTTGCCCCAACCAAAGCTGGTTCCTGGCTAGAACTCCAAAGTGCAGAAAAGAAAATTTCGCACCAAAGGGAGTGGCCCTGTCCCCAAGTCGTCTATGCGCCGTGTCACCAACCACAGCCCGCTCCTCCTGGGCAGAGCGTGACCTACCCTGGCAGGCGGGCGTGACGTACTTCCGCTGACGTCAGGAGCCAGTCTGTTCGATGGGCGTGAGGCTCCCGGAAGGTCTCTACTCTGAGCTTTCCGCTTCCGAGTTGGTTTCCTGGCTGATTCAGAGATATTTCATCCATCTTTCTCTGTCCTTTTGGTTGTATTTTATTCACCTGAAGGTGATATGGTAAAGGATCCGACAGAATTACATAGAATTTAAAGAGTTCTATGGGCTGGGGATATAGCTCAGTGGCATAGTCACCTGCATGGCAAACGCAAGGTCCTGAGTTCAATCCCCAGTACCACAAAAAAAAAAAAGAGTTCTAAAATGGCAAACCGTACAGTGAAGGATGCACATAGCATCCATGGCAATATCTAGTGGAGAAAATCATTCAGATGTGAATCTATGAATCCAAGTACTGGAAAGAAGAGTGCTTTGGACTCACGGCTGAACTTGTAGTTGATAAAGCCATGGGGTTAAGGTTTGTGGGTAGTGTCTATGGTGGAAACATAATAAAACCAACTCCCTTCCTGTGTTTGACCTTGAAGATGCCTCAAATTAATCTGAGAAGAATATCATGGTAGAGCTTATAAAAAATAAAGATTTCAAATATGTCTGCATGTTGGGGGCACTTTACGTGAGCCTGAAAGGCACTGCAATTGATTGCTACAAGTACTTGGAATCTTTGTGCAACAACTATTGAAAAATCAAGAGCCAGAATTGAAATGGTGAGCACGTAGATGAGTTTATTGATGAACTGCTGCACAGTGAGAGAGTCTGATACCATTCTGCCTTGGTTACAGAAATGCTATGTGCTAGAAGAAGCTGAACAGTCGGAGCCTCGAGTTAGTGTGCTAGAAGAAAACATGGATGATGTGAAGTCTGGTGAGGAGGAGGAGGAGGAGGAGAAAGATGAGATGTTGGAAAGAGTGCCATCACCTGATTATCGGTGGAGAGGCTATTGGACTTGACCAAGCCCCCCTGCCCAATGCTGTGATACAGGAGTAGAAGTCGGTTTCCCAGAAGGTGGAATCGCTTTCCCAAAAGAAGTCCACCCCACAGTGAGAGGCATCAGAGCAAGAGCACAAAACACCACAGAAACAGGTCCTGAGATCGACGACACAGATCCTGCTCCAAGTCTCCAGGTCATCACCATAGTCACAGACATAGGGGCCTCTCAAAATCTCCTGAAAGGTCAAAGAAAAGCCATAAGAAGAGCCAGAGAGGGCACGAGTGATGAATTCAGTTTGGTTTCAGCCCAAATAGCCTCCTATGGATGGATGTGAGGGCACCGCTGTGGAAAGATTAAGAGCTGCTCTCCTGGCAGCTATAATATTTTAGTTTTTTTCTTATTCAGGTTTTGCTTATTTTTTTTAAATGGTGGAAATATTGAGTTTTGTATCTCTTTTTCAGCTGTAAACATCTTTCGATATTTCCTTTTTTGTTTTTTGCGGTACTGGGGATCGAACTCAGGACCCTGTGCTTGCTAGGCAAGCGCTTATTCCACTGAGCTATATCCCCAGTCCACAAAGATGTTTCTTAAGGTCAGTTTTTGATACAATCAACTACAAATATCTTCAAACTTATGAGTGTAGAGAGGATCTGGGAATTGAGGATGTGAGTGAGAAAAGATGAGATCATACTGGTGACAATTGCCTTTTTGTTATTAAACCTGAGACACCCATTTGTCATTCTTCTGTAGTTTTAACTTTTGATTTGCTCCATGAGTAGAACTACTTTGAGAATCAAAAAATAAAAAAGAGTCTATGTTGGGATTATTGAAGAAGGAGGCAGAGTGGAATTGAGATGCTGGTGGGTGTACTGGTTTACCCAGAGACCAGAGTGGTGATCCAATCTTAAAAACTCCATGCTGTGCGCTATTAGGCACAAGGTCTTCTAGAAAGAATAACGGGCTGGAGTCAGAAAACCTAGCCTCTCATTCTGGCTTGAAGACAACCTGCTGTGTAGTGATGGGCAATGTCTTTCCCCCAAAGTGAAATGATTTGGACTATAAGACTAAGATAGTTAACTGTGTTTTCAGCATGAACAAGAAACACCCAGCTGATTGGTTTAGCACAATTGTGGGTGTGTCTGATTTACTGAAGAGGAAAGACCCATCCTGAGTGTGGGTGGCACCAACCAATACGCTTGGAGCCTTGATGGAGTAAAAAGGGAAAGAAGGAAGCCTCACTTTCATTGCCTTGGCGATGCCAACTCTGGCCTTCTAGAATCAACCCTTTTGCCTCCCTCCCTGTGCAGGTGATGCCCAATGCTTTACTGCTCATCCTGTTGGCACCCATCTTGTTTATCTAGTGACCACATGCTTGCTCCCCTCTGAGAAACTGTCTAAGGCTCCTCATATGGCCACATCAGGTAATCTTTTCCCAAAACTAACAATGCACATTGCTACTTTATCATGTATCAGGCCAGATTCAGGACATCTGCCTAGCATTCTGTCTCCCCTAATTCTAAGGAGTCATGTCATATCCACTGCTTAATTTTCAGGGCCTGAAGCTGTTGTAGTCAATAATAATTTGCATCATTTCCTTAGGTCTTTACAACAAATGATGCAAGCAATTTTATTACCCCAATTATGCAATAAAACTAAATCCAAAAAATGAATAGCAAAGCTAAGTGGTGAAACCAAAGCCCATGTTCATCCTTGGCCAGATCAGCTTCCAGGACTAGATAGGACAGTTTCAATGGATAAGTAAATTTGAATCTTGTCACCAAGTAGCTACTTGTTTAATAAATCAATGTTTATTAGTTACATTTCCCATCCCTGGACAAAATACCTGATATCCACAATGTAAAGGAAGAGAAGTTTATGATTGGCTGCTCCAAGGCAGGAACATCGTAATGAAAGAGTCTGGAGGAGGAAGCCTGCTCACCCCATGGTGGGCAGGAAGCAGAGGGAGAAGAAACGAGTAGGACAAGAACACACCCTTCCAGTTCTCACCCACTGACCTCCTCCAGCCGGGTCCCACCTCCTACAGCACATTCAGCCCCGAGCTCATCCAGGATGGATCCACTGATGAGCACAGCACCCATGACCCATCACCTTCACACACAGGAGACTTTTGGGGAACATTTTAGATTGAAAACCTAATACCATGGGACATAATGTTATGTGGTAGAGGGCTGGTGTGTGTGTAACTTTGTTCCAGACTCTTCCACCACTGGGCTCCAGGACAAAAAAGACCTGAAAGCAGGAAGCCGCTGTCCAGGATGACATAGTTCTAGAGGGATCAGACAGCACAGGGGGCACTGAGCACCCAAACTAAGCTGGTCCTTAGAAAGCTGGTCCTTTTCCCAAAATAATAATGATGACAACAGCTACTGCTACTTAGAGACCTAAAAGCATGAATGGAACTTCTTGTTTCAGTTTTTCAAAGCATCTCTACACTGATTTCCATAGTGCTTGTACTTATTTACACTCCCTGTCTGGACTGCTGAGCTAGGCTACCCTTCCTCTCTCTGAGGTTGTCACGTTCGCCTCCTCCCCGAGCAGGCCTGGCCAGCAGCTGAGCAGGCTGCCCCAGGACAGCCAGTGTGGCTCCTAACAGCAAGTGTCTGCAGCTGCTATCCTGTGGGGACTCCTGCTCATGGTGGCTTCCGTTGCTCACTGGGATGACCCACAAAGGCGCTTAGATAGGACTTTCAGAGCACTCATTCCAACCTTTCCACTTATTAGGTAGGTAAAAGACCATGGAAGAAAGACCTGTTTTAAGATAAAGCAGCTCTTTGGAAGTGGAACTCATGTGCTCTTAGAGCTGAGTTTAATAGCAGTACAGTCTCTGCTAACCCTCTTGCTAAGTGTCTTCTTAAAGGGGCCAATCCACCAAGAGTTCATTTATGGTTGTGAAACTGTTACATTCACAGCAAACGGCATGGCTCCCAGAATGTACTGCAGACTTGGCATTACGCTGGCCCTCTTACTCCTGCAGGGTTTGTCAATAACTCTCTCATCTTCTTGCGTTTTACTATTCTCTTCTTCTTTAGGCCCAAATGAAGCCGAGCGTTGAATTGCCTCATCACCTGGGACACTGAAGCTTTGGTTTCGGAAGTTTTCGAGGCGTGCGCATTTCCTTCTCCTGTAGCACCAGCTGTGGCCGGCGCCGCGGGGCTGCACTTAGCCGCTTTCCTCATTCCTCGCTTGACCTCCAGCCGCGTGCGGTGAGGCTGCGCTGAGCAGGTTCCAAGCTAGAGCTTTGAACGTAAGATGTTGTTCAATCCTGAAAAGAGCTCAAGGTCCCAAATATTATTGTCCGCATTCCCCAGGTGGGACGGGGGAGGCGTGGGAAGCTGCGGCTGAGGTGTGGTGAAGATGTGCGTGAGCCGTAATGTGGGCAAAGCTTTTGTGCGCCCATCTCCCAGGCTCTCAGGCTACTTTATCACTTAGATTTGATGGGAAAATTCCGCTTGATCTTGACAGTTAAGTGAGATGACTGATTCCATTTTTCTGATCCTTGATTACCTTATGACATGCCGTGTGCTCACTGTCTGCATCTTGTGTCTTGTTACATCTCAACCCACTGCACTCGCCCTGTGGGTAACTCTGACACCTGCTGTCCTACTTCCTTTCCAATGAGGATAGTGGGACCTGACAAACGGTACTTCCTGCTTCTAAATTTGGGAGCACTTGGAGGTGGCTGACTCTAACTAAGAAAGGATCCTCCTCCGCATTGGCAGTGCCTGACCAGACAGACTGTGAACACTCAGCACCAGCTCGAGCTGTATCTCTGCAGCCACTGACAAGTCAGCTTATCAGGAAGGAAGAAAGGGGCCTGGGGTCAGATCTCATGAGGTGGGAAGATGACTTGAACGTGCGGGGGCAGGAGCACCCTGCCTGGAGATGTGGCCCAGAATAGCGACATGTGAACCCCATATGACGCAGCCTTAGCTCAGATAATGGAAATTCAAGGAGACACAGCTTATTCAAGAAAGCACACAGGAAGAATTCATCCTTGATGTGGCTATATTTGGGAGATGAAAGAGAGCTTGAAAAGGAGGAACATGTGAGAAGTATTCCAGCTGAGTGAGTGTGATAGGAAATGAAGACTTCTCTTCATAATTGAGCAGTAAAAATCAAATGTGTTCAGATCTTTCAAGTCTCAGGGTTGGAGGAGCGAGGCTTTGCATGTACAGGATGACAGCTCTTTGCTCATGGATATACAGATTGCCATTTCAGGATGGAGGGATTTTGGCAGGGATTTGCTCCTTTATTGGTTTCTTCTTGCTAAGACAAATCAGGTCTTGGGTGTAGCCTCCTGGGAATGGAAATGGAGGTCCTCGCACCCACACCGAACATGCTAACACTTCCTCTGTGAAGAGCACTGCTGAAATGTCTGCCTTTCACCCCATGTACAGTGAAGAGAGACAACCCCTCCTATTCACTTGTAGGGAATGCTCCTCAAACAGTGATAAGCTCAGGAGAAGATGGGGCAAGTAGAGGGTTACCGTGCTGGCCAGGGTGTATCAAATGTGTCAGGGACCTGAATGCTTCGAACTTTAGTGAACTTCCAAAGAACAGAAGGAAGAGATAAGATCTAAAGCTTCTGAAAATCTGAATCGCAGCTGCTCTGCTTAATCCTAGCTTCCCTCTATAGCCTCCAATGGGCCCATCTTCCAAACATCCGTGGTCTAGCCTTACATTCCAGGAGAAAAGAGGCCTTTAACAGCCTAGGTTTTATCCTTGATATTGTTTCTGAATGCTGGTTCTATTTGCTCCCAACCCTCCTGACTCCTGATATTGATTGTTCTTTCAATCAGAACCTATTTTTGAAGGGCCTTATGAGGTCTCTTCTCCCACCTATGCCTGTATTGGTCAGCTTTCCTGTTGCTGGGCACAATACCCAATGCCTGTAACTTAAGGGAGAAGAGATTTAATTTCGCTCAGTGTTTCAGGAGATTCAGTCAGTGGTGTACAGTTCCAAGGCAGGAAAGTCATGGCAGAGGTTGTGGTTGAGCAAATAAGCACACTACATGGAGGCCAGGGGAACGGTGCCAGAGAAGAAGGGGCCAGGGATCAGATAGTACCCACAGTCACATTTCCATGGCCCATTGGATCACATCCAGAAAGAAGCTTCACTCATCACGTAGGTGGCTCTCAAGCCAATCAAGGTGACATAATTGAACTTAATCATAATGCTTCAACCCTTCTGTTTTCCTCTTTTTTTGATACGTTGCCCATGGGAGCATCTCATGCTTGCCGTTGGGGTTTTATTCTTGGTTAAGCCAATTTGGGTAAGCATCCGTTAAACTCCACTGCCCTCCCTCCCTCGTGTAGGAAATGCACTTTCTCTTTCCACCTTGTCCTGGGGTTCCCAGACTCCCTCAGATAATCACCTGCAAACCGTCTTACAATACCAAGGATTAGTCCTAGTCTAGTTCTCCTTTAAGCTTAGAAAACACCAACGATTCTCTATCAGTGCAAAGCAGCAATTCCTAAAAAATCTTCCCAGATTTATTACTTAACGGAGGTTTTACTATAATATTAAAATCATTCTTTCTGTTCTTTGTGAATATTTATTGAGTCTGTCTTTGGTGCTAGCCTCTAGTAGATTCTATAAGACAGAGATTAGCAAATAAATGTCCAGTGTCATCATGGTTGTGGTGGTTAGGGTACAGTGTCAACTTGATTGACTTTGGAGTGCCCTAGGAAATGAATAAAGCACTTTTGGGGGGTGTAAGGGTAGGTTATGGAGGTGTGGCCCTGGGTAGTATGTCTTGTCCTTGACCCCTTTCTCTCTGGTCTGTTCCCCTGCTCTGCTTCCTGGATGCCATGAACTGAGCAGCTTTTTTCACCACATGCTCCTGCCATGATGGCCTTCTTTAGAGCCAACTGATCACGTACTGAACCCTCTAAAACCATGAGCCAAATTTCACTTCTTTCCCTTTAAATTGTGGGCTTGAGGTATTATGTCTGAGCAACTAGAAAGTTAATACAATGGTGTTTACTTTTATTATGGGAAACATAATACATTTATCCAAAAATATTATTTGGAAGAAAAGCAACTGTGTTATAGGAATCATTAAAGAAAAGTGAATGTGACATGCCTAGAAGAATCAGAGAAGGTTGAGGTTTGAAACACCAAGAGGGACCCATTAGGCCAGGAATAGAAGAAGTAGTGCCAGGCAGCAAGAACTACATGTGTCAAGACTTGTCACACTGGAAACAATAGGACATGTTCAAGGGAGAAGTAATTTGTCTGGAGGACAAATAGTACTTTCAAAGGCTGATCCTGGAGCAACTTTTGCAGAATTATCTGGAATACATGTCAAGAATACACTTGGCTGATCTTCGCTCCTAAATATTAAATCAGAGTCTCTAAGGATAGAAACTCTAATAAGTTGATCACAAAAAATGGTAGTGGTTTTTTATCATTCACCATGACATTTGAAATGTAAATTTGCAGCCTTTCCCAACAGAGGTAGGCTCTCTTTATACCTTTGAATGTAGGCTGACCTTGAGGCCTGGTACCCAATCGAATGAAGGGGGAGGGTTCTAATGCCCATTAGGGGCCCAAGACCCAAGAAATAGAATGGGCTTCTGTGCTATTTGGGAACCTACCATCACCATGTAAACTAGAGCCAGCCAGCACAAAAATGAAAGACCGTATAGTGGAGGATGTAGCTGTCCCTCAGAGGCCATCCCAGAACAACCTGTAGAAAGCTAGCCCCTGACCTCAAAACCAGTCTATCTCAGGTTATCAGAGATTCTTTTCCAACCGCTGCTTGCAGCAGATGCAACAGTGAGCCCAAAGACCATCACTTAAAGCAATAATTATCTGAACACTAATGGCTACTTAGCCATGGAGCTTTGGGTGGTGTGTTTTGCATAACTCCAGCTCTTTCAGGAGATGAGAATATGGATGACGATTCCGAGAGAACAAAGGGAGGAGGCCCGGTCTGATAAGAGTTTGCAGGTATAATGCAGATTTGACACTTTCCTCTAAGAGTTATATAAAGCTATTAAAATGGTTTGAGCATAAGGTAGCACAGTTACGTTTGTATTGTGGGAAGCTCAACTAGGCTATTCTGTGAAGAGTGACTGATAAAGGGAAGGGTTTAGAATAAATTGCAGTAGATGGCATGTTATATTTTTTTCTTTTAACTACCTACATTGTTGAGCTCTGTGTGCATTGAGGAGGAGGATTACAAGGAAGAAGGCACGTATACTCCCTTCAGGTCTGGAGGGAGCAACAAGTGATGGACTTCGATAAGCATCAGGTAGTCATGGTTGCATAGAAAAGCAGCTCTAAGCCTGACCTGGGACAGAAATGAAGAATACTATTTTAGTGGTGGTATTTGAGGATGGCACAGAGACGGAGAGACGTGATTTCTCAGGAGTAGAGAAAAGCTGAGGTGAACTTTGGTGTTGCTAAAGTACAAAGGATGAGACAGAAAACATGAGGAGAAATGATAGGAGAGACAAGAAGGAGCCAAGTCACGAAGCAGCTCCTTGGTACCTACTAAGGCTGTACATGGACTAACAACCAACAGAAGCTGAGATACCCGAGTTCCTGATGCGTGGAACATGGCTGCACTGGAGAACAGAAGACGAATAGCTGGAAAGGGCAGCGTCCTTCTCTCCATGTCCCTAGGGTATGTCACTGTGTGACCTGACACAGCCTAGGTAGAGCAAGGGAACTATCTGGTTCCTGGTGATTTTTCTGTCCTGTTCACTGGCCAGAGGATTCCCTAGGTTTACAGTCCTGGACCACAAAATCCCACAGGAGCTTCAGTACTTAGCTCCTCCCAGCTCTCCTGGGAAGCAGCAGTCAGCAGAGACAAGGAAAGAACACATTTTCAATGGCACCCCCTCTTCCCTGGAGTGTTGGCATCCTGAGCTACCAGTCTCCAGCTGTCTGTCTAGACGGAGCACAGATTGGACCCACGAAGTACTGAATGCTGTGATCTAGACCCACTCATTTTGGCTGCCTGGAGGGTGAGCATCTGAAGATAGGATCCAGGCTGCAGAGAGTGGGGGTTCCTCTTCCTATGAGCACTCAGGTACTTGGCACAAAGCATAGAGGCGTCTGTCTGCCCACGCGCTGCCCCATCTGCAAGTGTGTGGAGGGTGAGTCCAGGCGTGCTTGGGGAGTCCAGAGCTTCTCATGCTTCTGTTGACCATTTCCCAGGCACAAAGCAAAGCCATCTCACCTGCATAGGCACAGATCCTCAGGTAGTCTCAGAGCCTCCATGAATAGTGACAGTTTTCAAAGATTGAGTGCCTGCATGTGTAAAATATGCACTCACACTTCCTCTCAGTGTTCCGCTGGCTTCACACAGCAGCCCTGTGAAAGAGGCAATGTTCACTGAATTTCAGAGTGTTCATAGCTTCCAGAAGTGAGGTGACTTCTTGCCCATGGTCACACAGCTACAGCCCAGGTGGAATCAAAGTTGAAATGCACAACTGCTTAAATCTGTATTCTACCTTCCATCTGTGCAACTACATTGCCCCTGTGTCCAATCTCTTCATTTATACATGAGGGCAGAGAGAGGGGATAGAGAAGGAGGGAGATAGAGATAGAGAGACAGAGACAGACAGTCGGAGATTTACTGAGACATGTGGCAGAGATTAGATCTTTTGATCAAAGCTTCAAAGCTCTGGTCTTCCCCTTCTTTCCTCTTCACTGCAGCCTCAAATTCTCTTTGGTACCTTGCCTAGAATGCTGCCCTGGGCACTTGTCTTGGTTACTTTCTCAC
Organism: Dinomys branickii; assembly: GCA_004027595.1. Taxonomy (NCBI): domain Eukaryota; kingdom Metazoa; phylum Chordata; class Mammalia; order Rodentia; family Dinomyidae; genus Dinomys; species Dinomys branickii. The sequence continues at coordinate 82,326 of PVLD010004329.1, forward strand.
TGCTGAGACACAATGCCCAATACCCACAGCTTCAGGGAGGAAAGGTTCATTTTGGCTCATGGTTTGTAGAGGTTTCAGTCCGTAGTTTTCTGGGTCTGCGGTGGCCTGGAAGAGGAGAAACAGCTCATGTCATGGTAGTGGGAAGCAGAAAGAGATCAAGGGAGGAAGGAAGTAGATAGACACTGCCAGGCCATATCACTAGTAATCCACCATATTTCCCCTCCAGCCAGGCTTCGTCTCCCAAATCACATTTAGCTATAAACTCATCAATGGGCCAGTCCAGTGGAGCACCACACCCATGATCCAGTCACCAGCCAAAGCCCCACCTATGAGAGCATGAGCTTTGAGGGTACATCTACATAAAAACCATAACAGCCTCTCTCATTTGGCCTGGAGAGCAGGAGACTTGTGGAAGATCCTAGAGAGCTGTGGGCATCTGGGTCTGACTGCTTTCAGCAATGATAGTGCTGGGGTCCCCTGACCCCCAGCGGAGCACAGAGTGGATTTCAGCCTGGGGATACCCCCTAGAAAACATAGATGCCATATAAGTTATTCCCGTCAGAAAATGCTGGGAGGATTTAAAAAACCCAGGTTTGCTGTGATCCCTGGAATGAAGTCTCTGTCTTCCTTTCCTATCAGCTACTTGGCTATTTTGGTGATCATCAGCCCAAGGCCTCAGAGGAACCCAAGTTTTTCTTTTAGTGTGTTCACCTCACATTGAATGCATACATAGTTCCTGACTTCTTCAATCAATTTTATTTTTCAGCATGTCAGATCAAATGAAAGCAGTTAGTTCCTAGTTCCACTTGATCATGAGATTTCCTTTCCTTTCCTATACCTACTGATCTTGTATCTTCCCTCTTTTCCCTGCTCTCACACCTGTTTCTGTTTCACCCATTTTACCCACATCACTGTCATTTCATAGAATGAAAGCTGTGTACTGGGGAAGAGATCTCTGTCTGTTCCTTTAAGCTTCTACTCATTTGGGGGCACAATTGCCACACATTATAGAATCAAGGCAGGATCAGCTACATAATTTGTGAGGCCCAGAGAAAAATGAAAATTTGAGGTCCTTCTTCCAAATGTTCCTAGGGATTTTAAGATGTAACTGGCAGGTATTAAAACAAACACAGGCCCAGCTTCAGTTGGATATGCCTGGAGGTGGTCAAGAGTGGATGAGTAGAAATCTAGGAGAGGTCGAGAAGAGAAGGAAGTTAGGCTTGAAATGATTTCATCTGAATATTAGCAGCGCCATCTATGAGATAGGGAGATGCCAACTGTACTGTAAGTTTGTAGACTCCTGGGAAATGGTAGATACCCTTTAATGGGACCTTTCTTCCCTAAAGAAATAATCTGTTCAAACCCCTCATTTTGCAGAGGAGGAAACTGAATCCTAGAGAAGAAAAATGTCTTGTCCATGTCTGGGCAGGTAATTCACTTGCAGCGGCGGTGGTGATGGGGGTGGGAGGAGGGGAACATGTTTCCCAGTTCCCAGCCTGGTGGGATTTTCAGTTCACCAGCCCACTTCCTGTCTCTCCAGCTTCTTTGGATATTTCCTGCTTGACTAATGAGACAAGGCTTCAGTACTCATCAGCAGATGGTTTGGAGATGGAATCAACCATCTGTAAGATGCTGCTTCACTTCCTGCCCAGTTGCTGTGTCCCATGACTGCGTAGTACTGAGATGAATGTTGTCCTTCATTGCAGGATGCCTGGGGTGGAGGATATCTTTCTCAAGTGACTTTTCACATGGTTCAGGATGAAGTAGCTTTCTCTGCACATTATCACTTTGCAATCACAGGGCTGCTGTTTTGGGCATTAACAAATGGTGCATGGTAATGGTATGATTCAAAGGCTCTCCTGCAGATGAAGGCACAGTCCACTGAAATCCATTACTTTTGAATACTACAGACCATGGAGTGCATCAGTGCTTAATAACAATACCACTGCAGTAACCTATAGGCAAAAACATTGGAGAATTATAAACTAGCATATTTTAGAGTTTATCACTCAGAAAAGAGGCAAGGCTACTGTGGCTTTACTGTAATTTTTCAAAAGACACTTTTGGCTCCAAGTGACCTGATGACTATCACTAGTCCTAGCCATCTGTAGGTGTGATGGTGGCTTCCGAGGAAGAAGATTGATTTGATTAGCTTCTTTGTCTCATGGGCCTAGAAGAAAACTGTGCATGAAAATAATGATAAATTTGAGCTCTAAGGGTTACACAGTTGGATACAGTGAGATGTATTGAAAAGAAGATGGGATTTGGGGTCATTTACACCAGCAGCCTCTAGCATTTTGGGCACCAGAGATGGCTTTCCTGGAAAACTACCTTTTCATGGAGAAGAGTTTGGGGGCCATAGGAGGGCTGATGGTTTTGGGATGATTCCCAGGAGTGGCCACCTAAATACCTCACCTCCAGGGTCACAGTAGGGCTCGCGCTCCTATGAGAATTGGAAGCCAGTGCCAAATGGGCCGGTGGCAGAGCTCAAGTGGTGATTAAGCCATGGGGAATGTACAAAGGAAGTGTCTCGCCCAGGTCCCAGAGCTGGGGACTCCTGCCCTATGCCATCCTGACTTCTCTGACACTCATTTCTAGAAATAGGAGGGTCTGGCATTGTCCTTGAGTAGGGAGAGCTGTGATCAAAGACCAGCCTTTTGTGAAGATATAGGGGATATTCTGCAGCCGCTGTGTTCCCAGATCACTGTTAACTTCTCAAACTCATATGGAATTTGGCTTCCTGTGCACAATTTCCTGCACAGCTTTTCATGTCTGACTTTTCTTTTTATTCACTGGACAGCTGTTTTGGACATTAAACTGTGTCCCAAGCTTCAGATCTATATGTCGTTGTCTGCCAGACTCAGGTCTTCAGTGAATCTCAAGCAGGTCAAACTCAGAATGTCTCTAACTGATCTTGGTTCCTTCACCCTAGACACGCGGTACCTTGGATTTGCCTCTCCCACCAGATGCCAATAGCTGTACCCAGGTTGGACTTCCTCCTCTGGTTTACTGAACTAGGTTAAAATTCTGCTTGCTCCATTGGCATCCCTGCCTCCAGCCTTCCTGCTGCCAACCCTTCCCTACTCTATCCCCAAAGTGACTGCCCACAGCGGTGCCCATATGTCCTTTTACTTTGGTTTATCCACACGTCACATACTGCCCTTGACAACCCAATGGGTAGCTACTAATATAGGTTGGCAGATGATACGCTGTAGTTCAAATGTTTGTCCTTCATTCAAAGTTTAGAAACTTACTCCCAAGAGAACTATGTTAGTACTATTTTGAGATGGGATTGTTGGATGGTGATTAGGAGCTGATTACATCGAGAGGGTGGCATTAGTAGCTTTAGAAGAGGGGGTGAAGCCTGAGCTGCCCAGTTTGCCATCTCTCCTGGTGACATCTGCCATGTCATTGTGTAGCAAGTATGTCCTTGCCAGATGCTGCCCTTCAAGTTTGGACTTCTTAGTCTGCAGGTGTAAGAAATACAAATCTTTATAAATTAGACAGTCTCAGGTATGCTGATATAGCAACAGAAAACTAGACTAAACCTTAGGAAAACAGAACAACAGATAGTTTAAGTCACTTTTCCAAAGTTATGCAGCTGCTACATAACAAAGTAGTGATCTGATCCAAAGAAGTTTATTTCCGGAAACTGTTCTTGGCCCTTAGGTTATTGTTATGGTCTGAATTACTACTCTTTTTATTAAATGTGTATTTTTATTGGTACATGTTTGCAGTATGTACGAATAGGGAAGACTTTCTGAACAAAACTCCAGTTGCACAAGAAATAGCATCAAAAATCAATACATGGGTTTATATACAATTAAAAAGTTTCCATCTAGCAAAGGAAACAACCAAGAGTGAAGAGACAAACTATAGAAGGGGAAAAAGATTTTGCCAGCTATTCCTTCAACAGAGGACTAACATTTAGACTGTATAAAGAACTAAAAGAATTAGATCTCCTGAAATAAAAAAAATTATAAAATGGGCAACTGAAATGAATAGACATTTCCAAGAAGATGGATTGTGTCACTCTTATCCCTGAATTTCATATGCTGACTACCTAATACCCAGTCCCTCTGCATGTAATGATATTAGGTGAGACTTCTTTAAGCCAATCATTAAGTCAAAAAGAGATATTTTAAAGTTGAGCTTAATACAGTATAGTGGTGTCTTTGTCAGAAGAGAAAGTTGGATATGGCATATACAGCACAGAGGAGAGATTCTATGAGGACACAGAGGAAAGGTGGCCATCTGTGCATGGAGAAGAAACCAAACTTGCCCCTCCTTGATCTTGGACCTCTGACATCCAGAACAGTGAGAAAATGTATTTCTGTTGTTTAAGTCCCTAGTAGGGGGTAACTTGTTATCAGAAGTCATACCAACTAATATTCTTATGTTGCCTTTCATTGCAAATGATTTTGTTTAGCAAGACAAGGTTTTCTAAGACATTGGATGTAGCACCTTTTTCTGACTCATGGCCTTCACGGCATGAAAAACTTATATAATTCAGACATATTGAGGTATGTGAACTTCTTTTTTGTGTGGTTGAGCTTAACTGTGTCAACATGATTGGTTTGAGAGCTGCCAAGGGTATTAGTATAAAGTAACTGTGGGTGGGTCATGGAAGGGTGACCTTGGGGTCTACTTCTTCTCTGGGACTCTTCCTCTGCTGTGCCTCCTAACTGCTACAGATTGAGCGGCTTTGCTCCATCACACTCTTCTGCCATGCTGTTTCTATCTTGGAACTAGCCAACCATGGACTAAATTCCTTGAAAACATGAGCCAAATGCAGCCCCTCCTTCCTGAACCTGTAGGTGTTGTGCATTGTCTCCACAACAGGATGAGTGCCTAATACACCCTTCTATACTTTCGCATTGTTTATGACCTTCCTCATGACTCTTCTTTTGTTTTGTCAGTAATTTTGTTCCTTTATTACCTGAGAACTTTCAGTCATCCTTTACTTTTTCACTCAGGGAACAACTATTCTCTGAAGCTTCACATAAACCTCTTTCTGGAAGTATATTTAGTTCCTTCTTTCTCTGTTCTCCCATTGGCACCTTGATTATGAATCCATCCTAACAGTCCCAGTGCATTTTGTTGCAAGATCAGTAGCGACTTCCCACTGGGGATGACACAGGTGTGGAATATTGGGGCCGCCAGGTACAAGATTCAAGGCCTCTTCCTCAAGAAGGTGACTTTCCCCACATGAAAGCCTCCAGCAGTGCTAATCACAGGGAGAAGCCAGGGAAGGGAAGGGTCCTCCAACCCAGCCCAGAGTCTGAAATGTCTTCCAGAAGAAGCAAGGAAGGCATTTCCAGTGGACTAGACAACATAAACAAGAGGACTCATATTGGCTAAATAAATGATTATGAAAAAATTAACTCACATTTCAGCATTATTCACAGTGTTGGCAACTTAAGTAGCCAACACAAAACGAATGGGTAAAGAACATGAAGCATTTGTACACAAAATGGAATGCTCGGTAGCCTTGAAAAGAAGGGAATCTTGTTATTTGGGACAGTGTGAGTGAGAGGGGTCTTCATGCTAAGTGGAATGAGGTAGGTGCAGAAATATAAGTACCGTTGGACCTCAAGGGTACATGGAATGGAAAAAACTCCACCTCAGAGCCAGAAGATAGCAAGGTGACTACTGACACCTGGGTGGAGAGGGAGAGAGATGGGGAAAGAGAAGACAATGATCAAAAATGCAGTTTCAGTCAAACCAAGGAAAAAGTTTTAATGATCCGTTGCACTGTATGGTGATTGCAGTTAATAACAATGTATTATACATTTCAAAATCACTTAAAAATGGATCTTAACACTTTCTTCACAAAGGAATGATAAGTTCATGGGATGATAGGTATGTTGGTTAAGCTTGACTGAATTTTCCTATCATGTTCTGATCAATCAAAACCTCTCCTTTTATCTTGCATGTATGCACAGTTATTATTTATCAACTAAAAATAAATGCCAACCAAAGAACAAATGCAAGGATGATTCAGTGAGTGAACAATTTAGCAATGGAGCAAAACTCGTGTGGCGGTTTGGTTGTGAGTATTAGAAAGCAGTTCGAGCAAACTTAAGAATGGAGTTTGTTGGAAGGCTCAGAGGAATCTCTTGGGCCTGGAGGGCCCTCTGAGCAAAGGCAGGGACCAGGCAGCCCCACAGGCCAAGGAGGACAGAACACCTGCCAGCCCTTCCTCAGTGCCTGCTAGAACTATGGACACCATACAACCCAGTATTTTTGTTTTCATTCTGGTCATTTTCAACTCTAGGAATGGATCATTCAGCTATGCCTAGAACATGCTCTTACCTCCTGGTGAGGCAGTGTCTCTGCTGCCCTGATTTTATCCAACGGTAAAGACTTAATTCTACTACTTGAGGTTCTGAGGTGGACTTTTTCTATTCCATGTATCCCTGAGGTTCAACAGTACTTATATATCTGTGCCTACTTCATTTTACTTAGCATGAAGCCCTCAAGTCTTATTCACATTGTCACAAATGACAGGATTCCCTTCTTTTTTAAGGCTGTACAGTATTCCATTTTGTGTACAAATGCTTGATGTTCTTTGCCCATTCATTTTGTGTTGGCTACTTAAAATGCTTCCATATATTGGCACTGTGAAATCAAATTTTACTACCAAAAATGCACAATAGAAATTTAAAAAATGAAGAAAAAAATCCACTGCAATGGAATTTTCAGACAATCAACAACTAGCTCTTTTAAGACATATCTTTAGCTATATTTTTATATTCAAAGTCGCAGCTTGTTGATGCTACTAATAGCTGTCCTTAGTGAATCAGCAGGTGTAGCTGTGAGAAGACACTAGTTCAGGGTGTCCTCTGTCAGCCCTTCCCCCCTGGGCAAGCGGCTCTGGACAGCTGCCTTTCAAGCACAGGGCCAGCGCCCACACCTGGTGTTGGTTGTGACTCCACCAGCCTTGCTTAAAGCCAAGTCCAGATGTTTTTATTTTCTCCAGCTGGTCTTTGAACCAGTATAGTACCTGTGACAGTAGTTGAACATCTAATGTTCTGTAAATGTAAGTTAGTATTTCTTTTGTGTTCCCAGGAGAAAGTAGGGGCATTTACTTTCTGTATCAACTTAGGATCTAAACCAGGGGTTTCATGAAATCTCTGTATTTCAAGTTTTATATAATCTTTGGCACATGATTCAGACTCCAGGAAATTCCATTTCTGTTGTGATGTGTGATGATCTTTGATTCTACTGCATCATTCTTTTGTTTTTGGTGCTGGGAATCGAACTCAGGACCTTGTGCTTGCCAGGCAGCTGCCATGCTGCTGGAGCTATATCACTGGCCTCCCGCTGCATCATTCTTCATTGGCCTGGGGAGTAGGATCTTGACAGAGCAAACTTACTTGGAACCACCTCTTTACTGATGTGCCAAAATTTGGTGGACTATATAAAGGTTTACTTATTCTATCGTTTGATAGTCAAAAGGAAATTAGTATAAGGCCATGAAAGAGCTCAAGAATTGCCCTCTTTCAAATTGATCTGGTGTGATGGTGATTTTCTTCCCACTTCCTGCAACTCATCCTCCTAGGAAACATTCTCACCTACAAAACACTGTGAGAAGCAATGACTATCTCTGTTACACTGAAGGCCTTCTGTGTGGTTTCGAGTTCTGAGTTTTGTCTGTAGAGCTCTCTGTGGAGGTCTCGGTGGATGGCCAAGCTCTGGCCCTTGCCTACTCTTGTGTACTCATTTGTCACTGCATGGCTCTAGATCTTTGTGCATCTGCAAAAGGGAACCATCCTCACTTTAATTTTTCTTTTTTTGTGTGTCTTAAGTTCTTTCTTTTTTATGTTTAAAATACCTATACGATGAAACTTGCTATTCTAACCATGTTTCAGTGTGCCATCCTGGAACACTAGCTTCATATGCACATTGCTGCACAACCATAAACACCACCTCTCCAGAGCTCTTAATCTTGCAAGACTGAACCTGTTCCCATTGAAGAGGAACTGCCCACACTCCCTCCTTGGTTACTTCCCGTCTTTATGAAATTAACCACTCTAGGGACTTCGAGTAAATGAAATCATACAGTGTGTGTCTTTTTGTGACTGCCTTGTTTCAAGTAGCATAATTGCATCAAGATTCATTTATGTTGAAACATGTGTCAGAATTTCCTTCCTTTTTATGATTGCATATTGCATATGATGTATTCTTTTAAAATAATTACTGATTGGAAAGGTCTTACCATTGCCATTTTGTTATTTACTTTCTCTGTTTTTATAGCATTTTGCCCTTCATTGCCTCTTGTATTGCTTTCTTTTGGAGTTAGTAGATTCTCATTTCATTTTCTTTTGTGTATATTCTAGGTATTTTCTTCATTGTTTTTTATGGGGATTTCATATAACATCCTATAAAATGGTAACAATTTATTTTAAACTAATAACAACTCAACTTTCATTGGACACAGAAAGTACTTCCTTACTTTCCGCTCCACCTTTATGTTAGTAGTATACAAATCACATCTATGTTAATAGATTTATATTTTTATGCATGGCCACAATGCCAGCAGTCTGAGAGGCTGAGATAAGAGGTCTGCAAGTTCAAGGCTAGCCCAGGCAAATAGTGAAACCCTGCATCCAAACAAGAAAGGGCTAAAAATATAGCTCAGTGCAGAGGCTCTGGGTTCAATCCTTGTCACCTTCCAAATTATAGGAAAGAATCAAAAGTAGGGAGGCAGGCTTGAATTATATGAGTACTACTTTTCTCTTTGCCCATGCATTTGCTTTTAGCAGGCAACTGTTCTCAGACACGTTTATATGGCTTCCTTTTTCCTCTTCAAGATTAGGCAATATTCAATGTATAGCTAATATTAAGTATGGAATAAGTATTTAACACATGGTAATAATCTTCCCAGTAAATCTGTGGATTGATAGATGTTCCTCTCCAGACACAGGCCCTTGAGAAAAAGGCACAAACATATTTCCGTGAATGAGATTGCTTTGATCCTCTAATAGGCATATGGTCAAAAACAAGTCAAAATCAGTAACAGAATGTTGAGCCAAGTATGCATCTTAGATTTCCACCAAAAAGTTCTGTGATCCCAGGTGCTGGGCTCAGGCTTGTTATGTAGCAGGGTCACTGAGGTTGAGCTCAATTTTAGAAGACACGACTTGAGTTTTCCTTTTCTTTTCACTGCTTAAGCAAGTTCCACTCTGAGTCAATGTCAAATGAGTCGGGTTTTCAGCTTGATGTGCTGGTAAAGGGCGTCAGAAGGGATGAGTCATTAGTCCCGTGCTCGCCTTATTCACCTCTGCTTAAACTGCAGCAGGTAAGGCGTGGGAGCAACTGCAGAGTGCGGGCGACTGCAGACAAACGGTGATGCCCTTGCTTCATGTTCAAGGCCAGGCGGAGAGGGGGTGGTGTGCACCACAGAGGACTCGGTCAAAAGCCTAGTTCAGATGTCTCATCCACCTATGGAGACAGAAAGAGAGGATGTGCTATTAAAGTCAAATAGAGTGAAACGTCATTCAGATGGTGTCTGGTGAAAGGGGAACTGTGTGCTTTGCTTTTGGTGCGGGCACCTAGTCCATGATTCACAAACAGGCAAGATGAAAAGGAAGCATGAGAAAGAACACCGTGGCTGTTTCTTTAAAAGCAGGCTTGGTCTCACAGTGCTCTCTGGGGAGCCTTTCCTTATGTTACCCTGTGTTCCAATGCACACTGGCGTGTCACACGGGGAAGAATCAGGAGATTGATGTCTGAGCCAGGAAATCCAGGGCCCTCCGCAGGCCAGCAGTTCCTCGTGTGCAAGGTGCGGGAGTCTCGGGACTGGGTTTCTGAGACAGGCGACCCACGGCCGCATTCACAAATACCGACGGAGGCGCCGTGTGCCTACGGCGTGGCAGCTGTGGATCAGACACTGGGCTTTTCTTCCTGTTGCCCCTGCTGTTTCTCCACTAGTAATGTACGGGAAGAATCTGCGTCTCTTACGTAATTACAAAGCATCAATGTTCCAGAACATCTGGAGTCAAAGAAAACAAACATTTTGTGATTCTCCAGGAGATGGTCTTATCTCTATACTTTGTGCGTATTTCATATGATTATAAATACATCATATCTAAATATACAACTAATATACTTTATTTATTTATACCTTTAGAAGATATAAACATAGTTTACTATAATAATAAGTAACATATTTATATGTTATACGTTATAATAGTATCCTGATATACAATGCATATAATTATATAATCATGCTATATATCATAAAATGTAACTATATTAATTATAATAGTATGATATATAATGCACATTATAATTCTATAATATACATAAAATATACTTTATGTTGTTATAAATTTATATTATGCATTTACATATTAAATATAAAATAATCATATGATTATAATAATGCATAATTATATATGTATTGTGCATAATACATAATTATATATGTAATCTATAGTTACATATAATATCCAATACACAATTATAATTTAATTATCATATTTATATATGATATTTAAATATGTGATCAATATACAAATATAGTGAATGTTTTGAATGTAATTGTCTATAAAATATATAACTATGTGCATATTCTCTCTGTACTTATATACACACTATGGAATAATGTTTTTGTTTATAAATATTTGTAAACCTGGAGAAAGTCATCTTGGATCTGCTCATCTGCATGCAGTGCGTGTCCTGGTGGCAGTCACACAAAGGTGTCCGGTTTGCATTCTGAAGTACTGCATTTCATGACAATTTTCATATATATTTGTAAGACACAACAATCGACATTGCTTTTTCATCTCTGCAATAAACCACTTAAACCTGTTGATTACAGTAACTGGGAAATTTATTAAATGACAGAAGCTCAATGAAATCTGCACAAAGCTTCTCCATGACAGTGGCTCCTACCATGCAGTTCTGAGAAGCTGGGCGTGAATTCAGTGCAAATGAGCATGATCTTATGCCTAGACATAAGTAGGTTCTCAAGACCCCTTGGAATTGATCTTTTGGAGTTTGGTCTTACTATTTATAAATGAGAAGATAATTCCAAAATTTCTACTCATTTATATTGTGTTGGTAGTACTCCCATTAACTGTACATATTTTCTTCCACATTTATTTTTTCCCTGAATAACACCCTCAGTTTACCAAGGACAGTAGGCTTTGTAGGAGGCAGGAGTGCCCGCAGGCCCAAAGATGCAGGGAAGAGGGAAGCAGGTAAACCTCATAATCAGAACTGGACAGCATGACCCTAGAATCCAGCGCACTCCCTGTAATCACGCAGCCAGCTACTTTCTCTCCTGGTTACGGGTGTTCTACAACTTGCATATCTTTCAGGGCTAAGCTAAAGTCCTGTTGCTTAAAGCCAGAGAGAATAAAGATTGGTAAAAAAGAGGGAAATGCAATTAGATCATATTCATATTAGTTGTCTTATTTAGATGACAACCAAATTAATTCAGTAATTTCCAATCTTATCTGAAATTTGGAGCTTTCTAAGTCTTTTTGCAATAGAATTTATCTCATTCCTAGTAATGGATAAATCAGAGGGAGAGAGACAGTTAGAGCCAGAGACAGAGAGACGGAGAGAGACAGAGAGATTTGCTTAACACAATCCACACAGAACCTAGATTTAAGTCCAGGATTTTAGATTCTGAGTCTGATGTTCTGCCCAAGTTTCCTGTTTTGGTTTTGTAGTGGTTTAGATCTAAAATGACTTCTAAAGCCTCAGGTGTTTGTAGGGTGAATGGATTATGGGGCTGAGAGTTGCCTTGCTATGAGGGGAAGGGGTCCTATTGGAAGAGGTGAGTTGCTGGGCATCACACAGAAGGGTACATATCCCTTCCCCGCTCTTCCTGGATCCCCTGCCTCCCGGTCACCCTGAGTTGAGCAGTTTTTCTCCCTTCATGCTGGGGCTGTGCTGTGCCGCGCCTCCTGCCTCAGAGCCAGTGGACTGTGGACTGGAACCTCTACAAACTGCGAGCCAAAGTGAGCTGCTGCTCCTTTCCCTTGTGAGTGTCAGATATTGTGTCTCAGTCAGGAGAAAGTGACTGAGACAGATTTAGATGTAAAATGCTCCCGAGAGTCTCCTATGTTCAGAGATTTTGAGAGGCAGCTGGATTATGGGTTTCCAAAACTCATCACTAGGTTAGTCCACTGATGAGTAATCCCCAGGTGAGTTTGTAGGTAACTGTGCCATTAGGAGGTGCGGCCTGCTTAGAGGAGATGTGTCCGGCAGACTAGCCTTTGAGGGTGTAACTCCCTCCTGGTTCTGTCTTCTCTCTGCTTCCTGGCTGCATGAACTGAGCAGCTTTGCTCCTCCATGTTCTTCCACCACGGTGTTCCTGGCTTGGAGCAGTTGACCATGGACTGAACGATGAGCCACATTAAACCCCTCCTGCTTTAAGTGGTGGGTTTCAAGCACTGGGTCCCAGCCACAGGAAAGCTCACTGATACACACCACAATTCCTCATCATTCCTCCAGCGCTGTCCTCTGTGTCAGTGAGACACAAGGGTGAATAAGTCGTAGTTTTTGCTCTTAAAGTGCTTTGGCATGATGAGGGATGTTTAATGGAGGATCTCAGAAATGGATGCCTGTGACCAAGGGAAAAAGGAATTCTAGTATACTGAGAATGAGTTTATTTCAGATGTGGTGGCAAGCATGCTTACAAGGCAAGAAATCACCACTTTGTAGTTGCAGGAATTGAAATTGCAGTGTCTTTTTTATCTTTGATCAACTAAGGGGACAGATGGCATCCAAATCCGGATGTCAGTCTCCAGAGCTGCTGTTCTGTGTGCTTTCCCAGCTCGCTGGGCTGTGAGTCTGCAGGCCTGGGTCTGACCTCGGTCTTGTAGCTTGCCTGGCAGGGCTTTGTGTGCGTGTGCCAACAAAATGGAGATGAATACATACATATGCATATGTACACTAAATAATATATGTCTACTTTCCCACATTTGAACTATTAACAAACTGACCCTGAGTAGAATACTAACTTCTTTGTCATTTCCATTTCCTCTCTTATAAAATGGCCATAATTTCACAGACTTTATGGCATCTGTTGCTAGTGATAAGTTCAGTGTCATATGTTCAGTGTGTATCTAGAGGACGGTGAAATTCCAGCATTTGCTTTTTCCTTTCTCCCTGGCATCTGGAGAAATGACTGTGTTTGTTTTAGCACAGTGAAGTTGTGCCATGGAAGGACACAGAATCATGCAACATGGTCATGACTTAGTCACAGTGAAAGTTAATTCTACTCTAGTTGTGCAGTAACTTAGCTGTTCCTCTAACCACAGGGAAGCCAGCAATGCACACCGTTTTTGCAGCAGCTGGTCACCCCTAGGACAGGAAGCAACAAGGAGGTAAGATGCTATCACTATTCCCCTTCAGTAGATTCTAAGACTCAATGAGGGATGTCAATTGCCTGCACCACAAGATATTGTTTCAGGACACAGACCAAGGGCCTTTAATCTGAAGTCCATTGTGGATGACAGATTACAACTGAGGTGGGCACATCCCTATAGTCTGGGAGGCTGAGGCAGGAAGATCAGAAGTTTGAGCTATGCCTGGGCAACTTGGTGAGACCATCCCAGAATGAAATAATTAAAAGGGGCTGAGGGTGTGGCTCAGTGGAAAGGCAGTGGTTTCAATACTGGGTACACAAAAAAGCAAAGCAAAGCAAAGCAAAAGTCAGAAAAAGGAAAAACTTGGTGAGCAAGATCTTAACCTTTTTAGGCCCGATATCACCACTGAATGCTAAGTAATATTATTCTGTTTCAAAAGCTGGGAAGATACACAAGCCATGCCCAGGGACAGATATCCCGAAGGCCTCTGACATGTGGGGGTGGAAACGTGCTTAGGTCAGGGAGCAAAGCCTCTGTCAGCAGGAAAAGCTGTCAGTATTTCTGTTCAGAACAAAACAAAAATGACATCTGCCATGGCCATTATCCTTTCAGTCATGCTTAGAACGAACAATTGATCGGGACAGCTTTGCTGCATTTTATTGAGAATAAGAACACCCAAGCCACAAAACACAGGCTTTCAGAGCTGTGTGGGCATCACACACCATGCATAGAAAGTAGAAATAAAACATATGATTTGAAATTAAAAGGGAATCCTGGCTTCAAGCCCAAACCTCCAGCCTTGTTTTGCTTCACTCCCAACTCGGTTGTGTTTCTGGAACACGCACACTGCTCTTCTTTCCATCCCAGGCTCTCTCTTGCTTTCTCTGCATGGAACAACATTTCTCAGTGCTTCCTCAACACACACACACACACACACCGCACATTCAGAGTCACCCTTCAGAACGTATGCACACGGCCCCTGTGTAGTGCCAGCATAATCACTTCTTGGACCCGAATATATGTTGCCTGCTGTATGTGTCTCAAAGGACTGAAATGCTTTCTCTATACCACGCTATCCCATGAGAGGGGTCGATGTTATCCTGCCCAAGTACTCACACTGAGCACCACAGTCTGGGGACATCCAGAGAGTTTTCCAGGAGGCGAATATGCAATAGAATAAAGGAAGAAAAGTATTACTGATCACTTGCTGCTTACATCTTACGGGTTTATAACTGACATACACAGTCAGCTGGGAAGGTCAAGTCTATAAGCTTAATAATGAGGCTATAGCATTTCAAAGGGCTGTGGATAAAACTTAAATATTTTAATTTATATTTATCTAAATCAACAGGGGTCTGGCTGTAGTTCTTCAGTGCAATAGTGAATTGAACCATTTTACAGACAACTTAGTAGTGGATTTAGCCATGAAGGCTTTGATGATCTTGCACCTGCTAATAGGTAAACACCATTGGTTCTAGTAGGTGCAGTGCAGTGGACACTCAGTGGTAATTCTCTGGCTGCAGCTGTGAGCTGTGTGTTGACTCAGCTGTTGTGGACACAGCAGCTGGGAATGGGCTGCCTAGCAGGCTATAAGAAAACCATCAAGGACTCATTTATTTACTACAAAATTGTAAGCACGTGGTAGGGCATCTGGTCCCATTTTCTTAGGTTTTGATTGAGTACACATGAGACATACGTTGTTAGAACAACTGGAATAGTTAAGATGTCATATACAAAGTTCAGAAGTTTTAGAATTTCAGCCCAGCTTTTTGAATGGGGTAAACTGGGATGTGAGGTAGAATTCAAATGCATTTGGAAGCCCTACTGTTCCATAGATTAAACTTACCTTAGACTTACACCTGAAGTGGTTCTGTTTGCTTTTACAGTATAAGATTTTTTTGGGTCAGGCATGATAGTAGTGTCTCAAAAAAGATTGTGGGTAGCCAATGTCTATAAATGAATCCTGAGTGGGCAGGAAAACTGGCTGATGTGCTAGGAGAGGAGCAGATAGGGCTGTAATATGCCTGTGAAGATATATCTTGATCTTGTCATGCCATGCCTCGGCTTGTAAAAAAATGGTGAGATTCCATGAAGCTTAATTTTATCACCTGCAAATGAGGTGGAAATGCTTACATCAGGGAACTCTCAGGATGGGCCTAATGCTAAGCTTTTTTTTCTGACAAGGAAAACATTTTCTAGTGTTTTCCAACATGTCAGAGGTTGATCAGTAGACTGATGTCATAAGAAATGAAATATTTTCCTAATTTTGTTTTACCTATTTAGTTAAAATGTGTTTCCTAGTCAGTTCAACTAAGAATATAGTTTATGTTTAATTTTTCCTGTCCATATCATTGGTGGATGTAATGTAGAAATCCCTCAAAAGAGATGTTTTTACGCTTTCTGAAAACACTATTTTGTTTCATTCTCTAAAGTAAAAGAACGCCAGGCTCTTTAGGGAAGCCCCTTGAACACAATTATTCCTTTTTGCTTAATTATAACTTTTAAGTTTAGAATAAGTCCAAAATATTAGACAAAGATTAGTAAGGACAAAAGAAGTGAGTTTAAAATCTAGCTGTTTCTTTTCATGTGCTGTAAAAGTTGAAAATACTTCTTCAAACCTTTTCATTCTCTTGCGGAACTCTGCAAAGTGGTGGTGGTGCTATTTATACCTTTGCAGGGTTGGCCAACCTGTGGCCGTGAGACCCAGCTGGTTGTTAGCACTGAAAGCTTTAGATGGTCCGCCATTACTGTCCTAGGGGACCCAGGGAATTGATCAGTTTATGAATGGACAAGTACAAGAGGTGAGTTTTCCACACGTGTGCTTCATTCATTCTATAGACAGTGCTGGGTGCAAACCACAGTGAAATGTGCCAATGTGCTTACCAGATGCCAGGCAGGAGTAAACATACGAACTAGGATAAAAAGTACAGTAAATGCTTAAATAACAAAAATATGTTATAGCAAAGGACATTTTGTCCTGAATCTCCCTCAGAATTCTCCCCTTTCAACACACTCATCCTGTCATCCTTGCCACTCTCTGCAGCTCTGGAGTCCTCTTTCTCTTCTTTAGTTGTGCTGTCCCAGCTGCCTCAATGTCCTGAATGGATTCGAAATATTTCCTTTTTCTGGTCACTTTGACTTTGGGGGAGAGCCGGAAGTCACGTGGTGCAGGACCTGG
The DNA here is from genome assembly GCA_004027595.1 of Dinomys branickii. Taxonomy (NCBI): domain Eukaryota; kingdom Metazoa; phylum Chordata; class Mammalia; order Rodentia; family Dinomyidae; genus Dinomys; species Dinomys branickii. Next base: position 98,835 of record PVLD010004329.1, read on the forward strand.
TGACTAAGGAGGATGCGGACACGGCTTCATGTTTCACAAGCTGTCTCTCTATTGGGTGGTGCACGGCAGCAGTGTTCACTGTACTTGTGATCACAGTTGGTAAAGACCCTCAGGAAAGTGGACTCCAGAGCTGCTGCTGAAAGTGGCGAGGACAGTAGGATGAGCATGTGCCAAACAAGGGGTAGGATTTTGAAGGGGTTCATGGCAACACGTCTTCTACTGTAACATTTTTTAATTAAAACATTTACCATACATTTGGGTCATATCTTTCAGAGAAAGAGACAGGCAGCAGTAAATGTAACATATGGCTATTTTGGCCTCTAGACCAGCCAATATTCCCCTGTGTTTACTTTACACCTGTTTTTCATCCCAAACATGGTAGGGCCCTCCATTTTTTGGAGGGGTTCTGGTTCTCATCTGTGCTCCTCAGAACTGAAGCCAGTCACATGTTGTCACACCTTGACAGAGACTTCTCTTTGCTAGGATAACTTGGCTTCTCCCACTCCACTGTTGTTGCTTCTCTTCACCCACTTGCCCTTTCGTATCTTTCAAATATCTGAAGTCAGTCTTTTTGTACTTACTTCATTAACAAAGCTGTCCATACAGACAGGAGGATCTCTGCATGAATGACAGAGAAAGAAGCATTTGGAAAATAAGATACAAAAGGAACAACCAGGTGCTGGATATAGGTGTGGGATGTGATTGCCTCACAGTGGCTGGATCTCTTCCAGCCCAACTCCACTCATGCCGGTCCATCTGTCCTCCTCCTCTCAGAGCAACTACGTACTCTTGGAATGTGCACCCAAATCTTATGCAGCAGACCATGTACTAGGCACAGAAAGTAAACTACAGTGTTGAACAAGAGATACTCCTCATTGCCATGAAGTGGGTCATAAAGGAAGCAAGTTGCGGTGCAGGTTTTCATTTTACAAAAGATTGTTCTGGTAGACTGGACAGGATGACGGGGAAGGAGAAATTTCCATTAGAAAAGCCCCTTCCAAGGTGCTACAGTCACCTAGGTGAGATTGATGATGTAATAAGTCTGAGAGGTGCAGTGAGACAGAAGGGTCAGGAGGGCGCTGACAGCAAGTTTCTCTTTCTAGAACATTTTCTGTGGGCTGGAAACTGTGCACTGCTTCAAAGATGCTCTCTCTTTCCCTATTGAGAATACTCTCTAATGAAGATGTGGTCCTCCTTTAACAGCTGGGGGTATTGAGAGTTCAGTCTCGTGCCAGAGGGCTCACAGGTGATCTGCACCTGCACAGGGATGTGAACATGAGGATGTTGGTGTCCAGAGCCTGTGTTTAAATGGAACTTGGGGCTCATCTTGATAGAGAGCATGACCAACAGGGAGAACACAGGGGTTACAGGATGCAGCCTGTATCCTCATACACATCCCTGGAGCCTGCTGCCTCCTGGCTTGCCTTTCTTAGAGATACTCAGCCCAAGCAATGCCTGAGTCTTTCTTATGATTTTAGGTTCTCGGTACTACTCTTCATTTTCCAACAAGATTGATCACCTCTGCCTTCCTGGAGGAAGTGGTCATGGGTCCTGCTGAGAGGGGAACAGCAGGAACTCAAGCCCACACATCCAATCCTCCTGGACCCATGGAGACTTCAGTTTTACAGCAGCCACCCAGAAAGTACAAGAAACCAAGTAGGAGGAGGAATGTGATTGAGGGTAGCTGGATCATGCAATTGAAGTATACATTTAGCTTTTAAAGAAACTGCCAACCTTTTTCCTAACATGAATATCATTTTGCTTATTAACCAAAATATGGGAGAGTTTTAGTTGCTCTACGTCCTCGCCAACACTTGGTGTGATGAGTCCCTTTCATTTTAGCCATCATAGGAGACACACTGCTTCCTTATTGTGATTTCAGATTACATCTGCCTAGTGGTACTTGCTCTTGAACATCTTTTATTTCCTATATTTGATTTGTGAAAATTTAAAAATATATATTCTAGGGAAGCTGTTGTGTCAGTATATGTATGTACCTAGCATATTTCTGGCGAGATTAATCCTTTGGAGTGCCATAATTTTGATACTACTGGAAATATTGTTGCTTTAGTGGACAATTTCACCAATCCAATTTCAGGGTAAAAAAGCAAAATTAATTTAAATGAAAAAAATAAATGGATTGATTATAATCTCTCAGTGCTGGTGGTGAATTTGTTCCAGGACTCCTGCAGATAGGAAAATCCTTGATTCAAGGCTTCAATATCAACTGCTATAGTGGTTTTATGTATCTTTAGCACATTGTTCTGTATATTTTAAGTCTTCCCCAGGTTGCTTATAAGACCTAGTATAATGTAAATGACATGTAAATAATTGTCCTATTACATTATTTAGGAAACCAGGACAATAAAAATGCCAGTACATATTTGATATGCACAATTTTTTCCAAATATTTTCAATTTCCAGTTAGTTGAACTTGCTGATACAGAATCCATTAATATAAAAGCTTGACTATATTTAAGGTTGATTCGAATTAGAAAAACATCTGGGTTCTGTGTGCACATGTGTGTGTGTGTGTGTGTGTGTGTGTGTGTGTGATTTTTGGTCTAATGGAAACAGGAAGAGAATAAAACTCTTGGACTCACTCTGTTGACACAGCGATCACAGTTCTTGGCACACTCACTCTCCCCACTACCGTGAGCTGTTTCTGTTTGTGTCTTTTCCAGCAGATTCTGAGAGGCTCAGAGACTGGTGTCATGACTTTACTACAGCATGCCATTTGCTGCTGTCTCTGCAATCTATTGACACATTTGTGCTCTTTTGCTATGAATGACAAAAACGACCATTTAGATGCACTTACCTCGATAGCAGTTGTGTAGTCCAGCGAGCATTTATATACAGACCAGCTGCTGTGAGCAGTTCCCTGCTCCTATTACTTATTTTATCTACTATCATTATATGCCCAGAAAAGCATTTAATGGGCTGAGACATCTCTTCAAGGCCAAGGTTGAAGATTTTTATACGGGGCAATATTCTGTGCTGCATTAGCATTGAAGACGTCTTAGGGAACACAGGGAACCCTAACAGGCACACACTGACAGGGGTAAATCTCATACATTATTATTCACAACTATGGTGTACATTAAAAATTAAGTCTTCTGGACTTAGTGATGAATAACACATTATCAATTCCTTCCTCCTTATTTGTATATATTTGGCAGCTCATATTTACATAAGGTGATTATCTGATCCATAAACAAATGGTTTTTGGAAAATGGAACATAGTGCATTTTATTACTCTATGGGCATGAATTTCAGAGCAATGTGATACTTGGCAAAGATGATGCTTTTTAAATTTAGAATTACTTTATAGACAGGAAAGGATGACATTTTCTCATCCTGCCCCGTGTAGGTTGTATCCATCCAGCTCCCTCGCAGGTTATAAAAATCCCTTGATTTTACTGACGAGCTGTTTCTGTGCATTGCACTTTTATCCTTCAGTACCCACCTGAAGACTTTGCAGAGGAAGAGTCTTTGTTCTCTGTCTCACCTACTCAGAAAAGATGAAATATCTTCTATCATGTTCTGCTAAACTTGTATGTCCTAGTCACTGTCTCATTGCTGGGACTCCACACCCGATACCCATAACTTAAAGAAGAGGTTTGTTATGGCTCATGGCTTTTAGAGGTTCAGGCCATGCTTGGGGGTACAAAGAAGGGAGGCCTGGTGCCAGGGTCAGGTGCAGCAGAGCAGTTACGGCGGTCAAGAAGATGAAAGAAAAGGAGAAAGCCAGGGAGGGAGATGAGCACTTCCAGGTTACGCCCCCAGGGACTGCCTCTAGCCAGACCCTGCCTCCTGACAGCAAGTCAGTAGAGCGCCCCATGATCCAATCGCTGTTCTAAATCTCCAACTCTGAGCACGGGTCTTTGGGGGTCACTTCCAGGTCCAAACCACAGCACGGTCTGTCTACGAAATCTAGATCCTCACTGCAGTAGCGCTAAGTGTACAGCTACTTTGAAAGGTGAAAAGTGGCAAACGATCGTTGGCATCCCAATGCCTTTAGAGCTAGTGGAGTCTATGGTATTCTGGAACAGAGAGGAGGCTACAGGACAGCTTGCAAATAAGCCGAAAGGCTCATGACCTCTTGCAAACTAGGCTGGCATCCTGGGGCTCCCTGTGACTTGTTCATATCCTAGTGGGGTACTGGCAAGGCAGAGGAGCAGGAGCAGAGGGAGCTCCCGGAAAGCAGCTTTCCCTCTCTTGTCCTACTGTGCTCTGCATTTGGGAACCTTTCGTTTAAAGGGTGGTGAGAAAGTCACTCAAGCTATTTGAAAGTGTCTGTTTTTAAAACGGTGCCCAGAACAGGGACCAGGCTGTCAATCTTGATGAAGTTCCTACAGCTGTTTACGCTGGGGTGAGCCTGCTCCCAGCTTGACTCCAGCAAAGCCCAATCCTGGAGCTATGTGTGGCTGGAAAGATTTCCAAGGAAAACACTCTCTTTCTGGTAAAAAGAGGATCCATCACTTTTAGTTTAATTTTATTCTTTTAGTAAGAGTAGGGGAAATCCTGTTTCTTTCGTTTTTGTTTTGCTTTCTCTCCCTGAGCAATTCCTATATTTATATACTGTGGGAAGGATGCTACCTTATGTCTGAAAGGGTAAGCTAATACTCCCAAGTAAAATATGAAAAAATAAATCTGAGTATTACACATCATAGAGTAGTGACTAAATTGCAAAAAATAGAAAAGTGAATAATATACTTTTAGGTATTCAGTAAACTTATAGACCCTTTAGGGCCGGTCCTTCATTAAAAGCAAAAGCAAAGCCCACAGTAACAAAAGACAGTCCAGCTAGCCAGTCAGGGTGGCCCAGACATCAGCTTGGTCTGTCTGGGTTACTTTTCTCTCACTGCTGAGACAAAATACCCAACACCCAAAATGAAGGAAGGAAAGGTTTATTTAGCTTACAGTTCGTGGAGGTTTCAGTCCATACTTGGCTGGTTCAGAGGCAGAGTGGCACATGGCAGAGGGTGAATGTTCATGGCAGCAGAGCACAGCAAAAACAACCAGCAAAAGGGAGGAATGGCTGCAAGCAGCTTCCTTCTCTCCCTTACCTTGTAAACATCCTACCCCCACCCAGGGGGCGTGTAGCTCTCATACAACCTCCATGCCCTCCTCTGCCACAGGCTCAGGATGTGTACAAAGTAAGCACCCTGGCTTTCTGCTGAGTCACTCAGCCAAACCTCTAGACTCCCCAAGTGGACACAATGTATCAACCATAACAGGTCTCACAGGATTTTTATCGTTCAGACCAATATTCTTCATACAGCAGAATGCAGTGTGTTTCAGTGTCCTTTGACCACAGGGAAAACCTACTTTTGAACACATTGCATATGTCTTCTTCAATAATACTAAAATATACAGTGCCAATATAACTTTAATTTCAATGCATCCATATTTTTATGGAGATTCTTTAAGTAAAAATATCTAAACATAACAGCTTATTATTCTAATTTAGATATACATTTGAGGAAAGCCATGTTTCTATCATGAGAAGCCTCTAAAGGTGCTTTTGGGAGCCACAAATTTACTGAGTTTTAACCAAAATGACCTTGCACCATGATCTTTAAGAGAACGTGACTTTGCCCAGGATGGTCAATTGGGAGATACTTGAATGAACTCGGTGGAAGTGGGTGGCAAGGTTCTCTCTGAGAACTCCATATCTACATATCAATAGTTCTTGAATCTTCTCTTTAATGCTGATTTGAAATTGCTTTGCAGACCTCCAGAAAATTCTGTAATATTATTGTGTATCACTTTGTAGATAAAAAAGAAGGGGCATTTAGCCCTACTTTGCAGACTTTCAGGAGGTAATGCCTAATCACGTTTACTAAAGAATTAAAAGACCTGACACTTCTATTGTCTTAGACAAATCCAGACTTTAAGCTCTGGTTGAATCCTTTCTCATTCAATCCTGCTGGCAAATGATGACTTTGAGAGATACAGAGAGTGTGAATATGGCAGACAGCTCAGGGGGGCAACTTTATCCATATTAAATTAAGCAAACATTGACTTTCAACATTCTAAGTATTCTTCAAATGATGGAGTAGTCAAAATAATACCTTCACTTGATAGAGCAGGGAGCCGAGGCTCAGAGATCATGTCTGACTTGTTCCCATTCACCTGTTGTATGAAATACGATCACAAACTATGGTCAATATTTAAATATTAAAAAGATCATAGTAAAAGACCATTGCCATGAATCCCCTTCAAAATGCTCCTTCCCACTTTGAGGACATCATCCCATCAGCCTTGCCACTTTCTGCAGCAGCTCTGGAGTCCTCTTTCCTGAGGGTCTTGGTTGTGCTGTACTGGCTGCCTCCATGTCTGAATTTATGGAAAATGTTTCCCTCTCATGGTCATTCTGACTTTGGGGAAGAGCTGGGAGTCACACCATGCAGGATCTGGTGACTTAAGTAGGCAAAGATACATCATATTTTAATTTGATAAAAATTGCCATAAAAATTTTGAATTGATTCAGGATATCAAGAAGCCACAAAAGACATTCAGGAAAAAGCACTTCCAGAACTGTTTTTGAAAATGGTGGGAGCAAAGGGATGCATCTGTTCACAGCAAGGGGGCATTTCGAGGACAACTGTTGGCAATGTCTTTCACTGTAGTAAATTAAAAAAAATTCTTTACGCATTAACCATGTTTTGTTCTTGCTGTTGTTTTATCACACTTAATGCAGCAGAGACAATTAGAAACCAGGACTTTCTAACTTACACAGGACCTGTGTTCTTAATGACCAGATGTATGGAGGCCTCATTTCACTTCTGTGTTTCTCTCTGTGTTCTTTGGTATGTATCTATATTTCTCTCTGTGTGTATGAAAGCCTGTGAGAAATGATAAAATCAAAGATTCATATTTTAAAAATGTTTCCCAACTGAGCATCTGGAAGTCTCCTGGCATTGCCTTAAACCTGTACCTGTGTGAATATCTATCTAGCTATCATCTACCTGCCTACCTATCTATTTATCTTCTATCTATTCTATGTACCCATGTATCTATCTAGGTATCTATATTTCTGTTTATCTATCCATCTCTCTCTATATGTATCCATCCATCCATCCATCCATCCATTCACCTCTCCACCCATTGTCTGTCTATCCATCTATCCATCCACCCATTACTTTTCTTTTCTTTTTTCTTCTTTCTCGCTCTCTCTTTCTTTCTTTCTTCCCACCCACCTACCATCTATCTTGTCTCTGTGGTGAAGTATGACCAATACAAATTATGAGATAATTTTCTTTCCATTCATTCCCCATCTTTTCCATACAACACTATGAACATAGATTATTTTCTGCCTCCATGTATTATAATCTATTTACAAAGTTACCCTGTTAAATCAGCAACACTTAGCCTATAGGAGCTTCTTGAAGATGGGCCCTATGTTCCGTCTGAGTTTCTGATTTTAGTTGCAGTGCCAACTTTACTCAAGTCACAGAGAAAACTTTGTTGTTTGAGCTATGGTATGCATGAGCAAGAACTGTGTACACATTCAAGTGTTATTTCTTTGGAAGGTTGTTTGGCCATGCAACATTAAAAGATGGGCAAGGGAACAATGACAGAGCCCCTACTTATTCCTGGTTTTCTCTGTCTGTGCCCCATAGCCTGTTCACATAGACTTCCCTGGGGCCACAGGAAGTAGAGCCCCTGGCTGCCTAGGGAACAGAGCTGGGAGTTGGGACAGCACCGAGTCTTATGTGAGTGCAGGTCTGCAAATTATTGTCCTGTTTTATTAGTTCAGAGTGACATCATGGAGTTACCTCATTGGGTTAAGTCATGCAGCGTTACATCATTATTCTCCAAAGCTCTTATGTTCACCACGCTTGTGTCTCTCCCAGGCAAGGAAGCCGAGTACTTATTGGTGCTGTGCAATGTCTGTGAGGTGAGGTAACCAGTGACTGCAAGCAGACAAGAAGCATGCCAGAATCATACCTTACAACATCCAGGACACACACCCGCATCGTGTCCTCGTGGTCCCCAAGCTGTGAGCGCGTCTTCCCCTTCAGGCGTATGTTGCCATACATGTATCTAGTCCTCCCCCTGTTTCCCGTGTGGAAGCAGACATTTCTTGGGGGACCCTGACTCACTGGCATTTGTGGATTAACATCTGGAGGCCCTCTGTGCTCAGATTTCTCTGGGTCATTGATTCTAGGTCCCTTCTGCAGAAAAACCAGGAAATATTTACATTTTTAAACCATCATTTTATACGGGTACTTCCCATTCAAAGTTTACATATCACAGGGTTTGCCTGAACTTGTTTTATTTTATAGCTTTATTGTATTTTTTTCTTAAAATAAAAACCTTTGGTTCTAATGACATTTATGTGCTAACTTACTTGCTTTTTTAATAGTAGAAATAAATGCTTTCATTTATAGTATAAATAAGCATTTCTTATAAGCATTATAATAATTATTGTAATACTTATAATAAGCAAGTATTATAAGCTGTTATTTCTACTATAAATAAATGTTTTTATCTATGATAGAAATAAATGCTTTCAAATTTTTAAAATCGAATTTTTAAATCAATAACCCTACTAAATAAGGATGAAAGTTTCTTGACAGTTCTTTTTGTCTTTAAAGAGTATCACACTAAAAATCACATTCAGTCTATTACATTCAGAATTGGCTTGGTTGGAACATTTAGGTTTTCTTTCTGGTTGTGTTAAAAACTGAAATAGAGTTAGGTTTTTACTGTTTTATTTTCCATTTTTTCAAAAATGCCTGTAATGCCATGCTACTATGATCATTTGTTATTACTGAATTTCCCTAAAGGCCATATCTACTTTGAGTCTAAAGATATCTCTTTCCTTTAGAAGCAGAAGACTATTCCTCTTAATTTCTATTTGCCTGAATTCCTTTTTACTTCTTTCACCAATTATTTTCATTAGAAAGGTAATTCTAACACGGATGAGCACTTATCATAATTCATGCATTCTTCATTTGATAATAACATAGCTAAAGTGTAATTGCCACACAATAGACATGATTGTTTTTTAAATGAAAAGAAATTTTTATTAGTGTATATTTACCATACATAGTATATATGTCCACTGTGGGGAACGGGTGTATCTGTGTCCCCCACCCCCCCTCCCATCCTCTCCCTTCTCCTCTCCCCAGGGCCCTTCCAGCTCCATAAAGTCCACTCCCTGCTCTTCATCATCTGTCTCTTGCCTGGCACGATTCTAAGTATATATGAAATATGATATATATGTAATGTATATGTCATGGTATATACATCTGATATGTATTCCTGAAAAAAAGAAAAAATTGTCTCCATTTTGTAGATGAGAAAAGCAAAGACCCATACTAAGTTACTCGCAAGGAACATATAGCTAAAAAGAGACAACATTATGCCATTCAATGCAGAATCCAGCTGAAGCTGCCCTGCTACTCTGTACACTGCACCTTTTTAAAGAGTGCGCTTTTTGGTACCTACCACAGCGACATCAAAAGCAAAGACAGAGACAAATGTCCAGGGGGACTGTGAGCACAGAGGCAGAGAGTGAGGAAAGGGCTGCTGGGGGGTTTTGGGGGCACAGTACATGCCTGACACAGAAGGTTCACCTGGAGCAGTGAGGAAGCAAATGCTGTGTACTGTATATTTTGCTTAATTATCTGACATAAGCTGATATCATCAAAATCACCTAAATTTGTGAATGTACTGTCTAACAATATATAAATTTAAAATAATGGTACATCTGCCTGGGAGCAGAGCATGGGTCCATTTGTGTTTTGTTTGTTTATTTGTTTTTTTGATGTAGGGCCTCACTATGTAGGGCAGGCTGGCCTTGAACTCACTTATGTAGCCCAGGCTGGCTTCAAATGCACGGTGATCATCCTGCCTCAGCCTCCTGAGTGGTGGGATTACAGGCATGTGCCATCACACCGAGCAAATGGATCCATTTACAAGGACATACTGATATACTTAAACCATGAGTTTATATTGCTGCTTCCCATTCAAATTTTTATATATCATAGTTAACAGTGTCCGATGGTCATAGGAGATTTATTTGGCTTCCCAAGGCATACTAATATAATAATCTTTGCTGAGAGGTTGTACACGCTTTTGCATATAAGGGAGGAACATTCACTACAGGTGCACAAACCTATCCTGAATAGAAATGGCCACAAAACACGCACCAGCAGCTGCTAGGCGGCCTGGTCACGACTCGTCTTTCTTTGGGCCAGGCCTGTAATGTGTACCGATTTTCTTCCAGATCTTTTGGAATGATCAGGGAAAGTTGAAAATGACCAAATTAGTTTCTTTAATGATCTAAAGGGTATGCATATGATGTGATTTCATTAATAATTAAATAATCCACGTTTTCAAGATTAATGACCGAAAACTACTCTTCATGACTGCTTAAACTCCCAGAAGGCATCTGAATGAGAAAAAAGGCCTTTAACTAAGAACAGACTCTCGTAGGTTTAATAAGAAGTGATTTTCCCTAATTGTAGTTTACTTGACGAAAGATATTCAAAGCCTCAGAGTCTAACAAATTGTAGCTAGAAATGACCCAGGAGATTTAGTTGAACAAAAAAAATGAAGTTTTAAATTCAATCAAGACTATGATTTCCTGAATGAGCTTAGCAATTCTACTCTTTGCTTTGCAGGTGCTCAAAAATATCAAACCACGTTGAAGAAAATAATGTGTGGGAATTCCTGAGTTCCCATGACTCAAGAACAAGGCTATAGTGGTATAATGTGTAATGACAGATAAGGTAAATGTTTACATTAATAGTCCTTTTCATAGTCACCTTGACTTTGGGGAGGAGCCAGAACTCACCCAATTCTAGATCCAGTAAGTAAGCCAAATGAGGACACACTGTAATATTTTTATTTGACAGAAATTGCTGTAAACATTTTTAATTGATTCAGGAATAGACATAGCCAAGACAGAGTAACTATAGACACTCATGGAAAAGGACTCCCAGAACTGCTTGGGAAAAACAATGGGGTATGTGTGTGCAAATCAAGGCAAAGTATTTTGAGGGGGATTCATGGCCTTTTGCAATAATTTTTTAAAAGAATGTAAACAGCCACTGTATTTTGTGATCACATGAATAATCATGCTTGTTACAGTACAATTCACATTAGCTAAGCTCTGGAAACAGCTTAGATGCCCATCAGCAACGAATGGGTGAAGAAAAATGTGGAATATATACACAATAGACTATTATTTAACCCTGAAGAATGGCACGTGAGACTGCATGTAAAGCCAAATACATCAGACATAGAAATTAAATAGTGCAGGAGCTGGGGATATAGCTCAGTGGAATAAGCGCCTGCCTAGCAAGCGCAGGGTCCTGAGTTCAATCCCCAGTACCGCCAAAAAAAAAAAAAAAAAAAAAAACAATGAAAATGTTTGGGCTGGGGATATAGCTCAGTGGAATAAGCGCTTGCCTAGCAAGTGCAGGGTCCTAAGTTCGATCCCCAGTACTGAAAAAAAAAAAAAAAAAGAAATTAAATGGTGCAGAATCTCTTTTGAAACCTAAAATATAAGCCGACAACAAAGTAAAGGAGAGATGAGATGATAGGACACAAGAAGGCGGATTCTTGGAGATGGGAAAGGAGGTTGGGGAGGTGGGGAGAGATGGGGAAGGGAGATGTAAGAGGGCTGAGATGACCCAAGCATGTCAGGTGCATGTACCAGTTCCCCCAAATGAGCATCACTATCGTGTATTACACTCATGATAAAAATGTTTTTAAAAATGAGGCCTATGTCTCTTCATGCAGAGGGAGCCAGGAAGAGCAAGAAGAGATCAACACCCCCAAGCTGCTGACCGAGGGAGAATGCTGGTACGGCAGCACCCAGACGAAAGGGCGAGGGCTGAGCATCTGGGGCTCAGGGAGGGTTTGGTGTTTCTTCCGAGCTGCCTGCAAGTCCACACCGTGACCCCCAGCAGCTGGCAGGGAAGGAGGAGCCACGGTGCTCTCCCAACCCGCGCATGGTTAGATATCGCTGACCTTGGGGATCACGATTCCTCTATTATTCCACCACATTTTAAAAGATTCACTGGTGAATTCCTACCATCCTGTCTGGTGAAACTCTGTACCATTTCTAATGTGTGTTTTTGTTTCTATTTTTTATTGCCTTTAATGGTTTGGTCAACCTTGCCGTTCTTCTCTCTGGTAATCTGAGCAACTTTGTTGAAGATAACAACATGTAATGTAACAGTCGCTGTCAATTCCTATTATTTTGTTCTGAAACCCTGTATCATTTTTATTGTTTTTGCTTGGCTTTGTTTTTGTCTGTGTTGTTGGTATTTTGCTATTGTTCTTTTTTACTATTGTCTTTCAAATAAAATATTCAGGTAGTACACCTGAATGCTAGGATTTCCTTTCACTTTTATTTCATTCCTTCCATTTCTCTGTTGAGATATTCTCTATTTCCATTTAAAATGAACTTACATTTTGAGTTCCCTGAGCATACTTAGAACTACTTTAAAATGCTGGCCTGCTCATTTCAACAAGGCTATGTTTCAAAGTTTTGCTTTTGGTGACTGTCTCTTGTCTTGAGAATGGTCCTATTTCCCTGGTCCTTTTTATGCCAGGTAGTATTAGATTACTTCCCAAATACTGTGAATATTTTATTGATGAGATTGGGATTCATAGTGTCTCTCTGGAGCAGGTGAAATCTTTGTTTTAGCTGGTAATTCATCGGGAAGGTGTTTTAGCTAACATTCCAAACTTAGTCCTGTCTCATTGTGGGGAGCATTAGCTTCTTTCAACAGAAAAACCTTGAGTTGCCCCAGAGGTCAGTCAGAACCCTGGAGCCTCTTCCTTCTGCCATTCTCCCCTCTCTGGATGTTGTGCTTTCCCTGAACTCTCTTGTCTTACTCCTCAGACCAGAAAGACGCTGGGTTTTCTGTTGCAGCTTTAGTCATCCCTTGCGGCACTGGAACAAATAACCCTCCATTTCCTACAGCCTGCAGGAATGTAGCAGAACTGAAATTATATCATTTCCTTATTTCAAATTTTAGCTCCTCTCCAAAATCTTGCTGGCTTTGGATCCTATTCAGAGATGTGATGAAGATGTTTTGTCCATTTTTCCGATGTGTGCTGATCTGTTAGAAATTACTCCACCAGAACAGAAGTAGAAGGACTTCCAGTAAAAATTCCATTGCTGGTACTTAGAAGTTTCTAGGTATCTTCTAGTCAGTGTGAGGGTAACTAGTTAAAGCCTTTCTTCTGTGGGTATCAGTGAAAGTTAGGATGAAGACTGGTTTCTGCAGGCAGAGACTAGTGCCTGCGAGACAAGCACAAATCTTGACAGAATTATGATGGACTAGTGCTCGGGACTGATGAGGAGGTGTAGATCTTAAAGATATTTAAGAAATAAAACTGACAGGGATCCCACAGATAGGACAATGGGTGCAGCTAGACAGCATACTCATACTCATATGTGTGAAATAAATCAGACCCACACATGTAAACATCGTATCAGCTCCACAGTGTAAGAACCTGAAAGAGTAAATGAAACCTGAAAGGTACAATAGCTACTGTAAAAGGGAAAGAAGTTGCTCAAAGGGAAGGAACGACTGGGATGATGGAAAGGAGAAAAAGAAAGAAAGAAGAGAAAAAATATATATGTATGTGTGAGGATAGCTGGGGTAACTGAACTGCTGATGTCTATTGGTTTATTGAAAGGAACAGTTAATGCTTACATTTTTGTTTTTTTTGACCAATTTTGCACGATTATACCTGGTAATGTGAACAACTAATTGGAAGACAACAATATGCAATATAACAACAATTGTTGAATCCCTACTACCTCGATTAGTGAAACTGTGTCATTTTTAATGCTGTTTAATTTTTTGTTCTTTTTAATTTTTAGATCAGTCATGCATTCTTACATCTGATAATCTGAGCAACTTCACTGAAGATAACAATATGTAATACAACAACCGTTGTTAATTCCCTATCAGCTTGTTTTGAAAATCTCTATCGTTTGTGTTTTTGTGTTGTTTTGTGTTTGTCTTGGTTGTTGTTATTTTGTTTTCTCTTTAAAGTAAAAAGAAATTGACAGCTTGGGGCACTAGCATTAGCTGGAGCAAAGAAGGAGATTATTTGAGAATGAGTCTTTTTTTTTGGCTGAGCAACTGCATAGACTGAAATGTAAGAAATAGGAACAAGGTTGTTCATGGGAAGGAAGTGGGCATAAGGAATCCAGTTTAGGAAACTCTGAGGTCGGGAAGCTGTGGACAACCGAAATGGATATGTTTGTTACATGCAATTTCATGTGTGGCTTTGGACCTTTAGCAAAAATGCCCAGATCCAAGTCTTTAGGACATACGTGGCGCCCAGTGGAAGGTTTCTCTGAGGGCCTCGGCAGCTCCCAGACCCTAGCAGAAAGGGAATCCAAGGGACTCGGAGGAAAGCTGCAGCTGGGTTGGTGGACCGTGAGCTGGGTCCTTCGGCCAGGAGCTTGAGAGCAGGTAAACCAAGTAGTGAACTCACTTCAGTACTTTTGAGACAGAGGAGTCTCAAAATGAAGCGAGCCTGTGGGTGGATGGATAGATTTTCAAGCGTTCTGCACAGTGAAGGCCAGCAGGACTTGCTAAGTGCTTACATATCCCCTTGACTCATTGCACTTTCTCATGCATAAAAAGTAAACAGACAAATAAAAACAAACATCCCGCTGTGGGCCCTTCTCACCTGCAGTCCTTCCCTATCACAGCTCTGGTGTTGGGGAGGAAACCACAGCCCTGCGTGCTGGTGCAGACCAAGGTCCAGCAGAACGAGGACCAAGCTTACAAAGAAACCATAGATTTCAGACAAAGCGTAGGAAACATCATCAGCCTCCAGGTACGACACTCTGCTCCGGAAGGTCTTAAATCTTTCGCTCCTTTTATTACTGGCACACCATTTTTCTCTGATATTCCGCCAGGCTGTTTGTCTCCTCTGAGTTCTTCAGAGTTTAGCTTTTATCACTTGCAACATTTAAATAATCCTGCTGACTTTGGACCTGCCGGTTATTTACAGAGGAATGGTGGGGCCGCCATGCCCAGGCAGCGGGCGCTTGAAGAGGCCTTTGCTTCCCAGGCACATCAGAACAGCCTGGCTTCTCCCCAGTCCCGCCGCTCCTCACAGTCTCGCTCCTACTGGACTCCGGAAGAGAGGCTAGTTCTTATCACAAAGCAGAAAGAAAAATAACTGCTTTATCAGGAACAGAGCTACTTTCATTCACAAGTGGCTTCAGAAGAGGCATCTGGGTTTTGTCAAGGAGATGCCTGCCGGGGTTAGGGAGCGTGTCTGTCTTTGCGATTAAAGAAAGTTTGGTTGCATTCAGGGCTTAAAAACAGGGACAAGGGCTACGCTGCTCCCAAACTGGCTTCTGAGGGGTAACTCTGTTCCGGTTTACCTCGTGGCACTGATGCGCCTGTGTGTATAATGTATTATTCAACACTTTTGTGATACATACCGTGTGGCCACACCTTCTTTTAGGTCAGAGTTCCCCCACCTTTCTGGCATGAGGGACTGGTTTCCTAGGAGACAACTTTTCTACGCATGGCGATGGTGGGGTTTGGTTCATTATATTGACTGTGTGCTTTGTTTCTATCACTGTGCTGGGCATTTTATTTCTTGATGCACTTTGTTATTACATTGTATACTTTATTTCTATTTTTATGTTGGACATTTTGTTTTTATTATTATTGTCTTGCGCACTTCGTTTTTACTATTGTTGCATTAGCGTCTCACAAGGAGTGATAACCTGGCTCCCCCACATGCTCAGTAAACGGCAGGATCCACCCATTCCTGTGACACTCCAGCCTAGGGGGATCTGATAGGAGGCGGAGGTCAGGGAGCAGAGAGCCCTGGGAGTGGATGGAAACAGAGGCCGCAGCTGTACTTGTTAGTAGCTCCTGCTGTATAGCCTGGTTCCCAGCAGTCCCAGTACTGGATCATTACTGGGCTTGCTACTTTTTAGTACTAGAGATTGACCCATGGCCTTGTCAAGCCTCCTTCTCTGAAGCTGACACTTTTGAGCTACCTTTTCCTATGTGAACAGCAGGGGCACCGTCTTCAGAGACCCAGAGGACAAGTAGGATGTCCAAGGTTCCACATAGGAAGGCACAGCAGGGTTTCAACCTAGCATCTTCCTGCAGTTGACCTTTGCATCTAGCACATCCGTTTCTCTTGGTTCCGGGCCTCTCCTTGTTCCATGCAAAATGGAAAATTTCAGCAGCTGAGTTCCAAGGGTTTTCCCCCTACCCTGTTCAGGGGCTGCCGAGCCTTGTACTCAGTCACTGCCTAACAAATGGGCGCTGTAGTTCAGACACTTTTACATTAATAGCATGCTTTTTGTGCAGCAATGACAATTGAAGCATTTGCACTTGCTACAAACGCCATTAACGTGTGGAAGCTGATGAAGAAACCTGTTCTTGTGCTATGATGGGCTTCCCGATGATCTCACATCACACAAGAATCTTTTCCCCATGCACAGGATGTTCCGTGGCAATTTTCTGTGATTTTTCTACCCACAACAGAGGATCATGTGGGAGGATAAAGATGGCCACACTGGGACATTCTGCCCATGGAAGGAGGGACAAAGGGGACACTCATCCCTGCCCTTGAGCCTGGCTCTGTGTGGCCTTGACTAGGAAGGTCTGTGGTAGTGACACCATGTATGTCAGTGGGCTAGGCCTTGGGGTGTGGATGTCCCACTCCTTGTCCTGACACATCTCCTAGAAGGACTCAGATGCCTGTGGCAGACGTTTGAAGGACAACTAAAGCCCTCACCCCCCTCTTTGGGTCCGGGCACCAGGCTTTCACAGATAAAGCTGTGAGGCTGGTGTGGGCCTCATCCACAAGGAGCTGCCAGCACGCCACGCTCATGAGCAGCACAGGGGACTGCCGCTCACGCTGCTCGCTCTGACTGAACATCGCAGTAGCTAGATGAACGGTAGGCAAATGGTAGGGTCCTACTCTTACATCACTGCACAAGCTCCAAACACCATCAGCAACCCAGGTTCTGTGGAGTCCGAGACTTCTACAACGCATGAGAAGCATGTTAATAATTTAAAATTAATTATTCAAATCAATATTCACTTAGAGTGAGAAAATGGATCATCTAAGTTTAATGAATACTTGGAGATTTTCGTGCTCTTTTGAGATACCTTTAAGCTAGCAATATATAAGCGTGCATGCTTCCCAATTGTCACCTGGCCTCCTCCTGTCTAGAGTCATCTATAGCTCTCAGCAGCTCCATTGCTCAAATGAACTTTGCAAAGGCCAGAGCCCTGAGAAGAGCACTTGTCAGCCTCCTGTCAAATCTCTTTCATGTGTTTAAAATATGCTTTTAGTTTTAAACAGTAGTTAGCTCTTGCTTTATGGTGTATAGAGGTGGTATTGGTGTGTGGGTGGGACTGAATAATCCAATGTAACTATCTTGACTTACAAGTATGTATTTCAGTCATTTCCATTTAACGCAATTATTGAGAGAGTTGATTTAAACCTACTGTCTTACTGTAAATATCTGTTTCTATATCTGTTCTTTGTTTCTTTTCCTTATTTTTCTGCTTGTCTTTTAGAATTACATTTTACTCTCACTATAGGCTTAGTAGTTACCACTCATTTCTAATTTTAAGTGGTTATTACATTATATTATATTATGTTAATGTATGGCACCTATGTGGTATACATAAGAATTGGAGACATTTACCTTCAAGTGATCATAGTCTACCTTCAAATAATACAGCATCACTTCATATAAATATAAATACCTTAAAGTAGTGTCTTTTATTCATCCTCTCACATGCACTTCCCAGGTGTCACTCTCAGGTATTTCACTTTTATATGTGGTGTAAACTCAGAATAGTACTACGATTTTTGTTTAGACATCATGTTATTTTTAAAACGATAAAAATTAAGAAAATATTTGTATAATTGCTTTTTTGGTACAATTTATAGTACTTCTCTCTGTGTATTATGAACTTTTGATAAAAGAATGGCCTTTTCCTTCTCTTATACCACACTGGCAATATTAGGATATATAAATTATGCAAAAGAAAGCAGAGAGGGAGGAAGGCAGTTTTTATATAGCACCTTTATTAGTGGTGAGATATCTTTATGGACCTTATGTTTCCAAGCAAATTTGAATCATTACTGATGCAGGTATATAAGCCAGGTGCAGACTACTTTGAATATTTTATGTAATCTTGTTTTCTTCCCCTTCAGTACAGGTGATTAATTGCAGGGTTTTTGCACTGAGCTACATCCACTTTTTTTTCTTTCCTTTGCTTTATTTAATTTGACACAGGGTCTTGCTAGGTCACTAAGTCATTACGTTGCCCAGCCTAAGCTCGAACTTGTGACCCTTCTATCTCAGCCTCCAGAGTTCTGGGATGACAGATATGCACCCCCACAATGGGCTGCACACAATGTTTTTAATTATCACAGCCATCTTGTAACACGCACACTGATGTCACACTCATTGGGCGGATCTCAAGACTTGGAACATTTACTTTGCTCAAGATTATCCAAGGAAACTTCTTACCACCCCGGCGCAGCTCGGTCCTCCGGAGGTAAGCAGCCCAAGTGTGTGGCACGGCCACTGTGGGTGTGGTGTGCAAAAGCTCAGAGCTGGAGACAGCAACGACCCCCTCAGGGCATAAGGGAAATACACAATGGCAAATGCCCCTGGGAAACAAGCATCCTGCAGGAGAACTGCCAGGGAGCGAGGCAGAGAGCACCCTGCCCAAAGTCATGGCAGCTCCGTGGCCAACGCCTGACACGTGGTGCGTGGTATGGGTGGCTCGGTTCTCCCTGGATGAAACGGAAGAAAAAAGATGCAAGCAAGACATAGAGAAGGGAGGGAGGGCCTAGACATAGAAACAGAAGGGTGATTGTAGAGATAAAAGGACAGGAAAGAAAGCCCACATGTATAGGTTATTTTTAGAACAGAAATAAAGTTCCTCTGTTGGCGCCATCAGGATGTGACTGCTGATCTGTGGACGTGTGAACTGCAGATGCTGCTCTCCAGCTTTGGGTCTGACCACCGTGGCAAAGGCGCGGCCTCCTCTATAAATAGATGGTCAGATTGCTCTCCTACCCCGAGCTGGGATCGATGAGCGATGCCAGCCATGCGACCGGCTGCAGGCTGGCCGGGCGCTTCCCTGCAAGATGACAGTCAGCACCAAGGACCTGCAGAGACATCCGTCCTCTCAGAGAAACTGAGCTAGCCCATGACCACAGCATCAGGGGACCAGGGTTGAGTCAGCGCTCCTGCCTAATCCTATTGTTAGGCAGGATGAGCAGCTTTCCTGTGCCACTTCAGGTAGTGTTTCCAGGGCTGAAGGCAGCCAGAGCGGTGGGTCCACGCTGAGGCCATACGGGCACCAAGTGGCATGCTGGGATTTGACTTCCTGGGCCCTGTCCTGAGGCAGCACAGGATCGGCCACACAGCTCTTGACCTTGAGCACATCACTGAGTCACCTCGAGACTCAGTTCCTCCTTCCCGCGGAGACTAAGGGCATAGACTTTGCAGCCAGAGGCACTGGGCCAAAGCCCCGGCTGTGACCTGTGATTGGGCGGTTTACCCACTCTCCTGGACCTTAGTTTTGCCATTCTATTCTGCAGCAGCATGTCCTTCTCTGGTAGCTGTGTACACCTGTGAATGGGAGGTCTGCACGTGGGTTCCGGGTCAGGCGGTAGTGACAAGAGTGGTGGTGCATGCCTGTAGCCTTGCCAGTCTAGGAGGGTAAAGCAGGAGGGCTGCAACTTCCAGACCAAGCTGGAAAACTTAGCAACTTAGGGAGAACTTATCTTAAAATAAATTTAAAAAATTTAGAAAGGGCTTGGGATGCAGCTCAGGACTGAAACCCTTGATTGATCTTTCTGTTGATGCCAACATCCCCAGGATGTGACATTGTTGGATGACTAAGACAGATCACTCCTGAAATGCCTTTCTTTCCACATCTTCCCTCCAGCCCCAAACCCATGAGGTTCCTCATTGTATGTCAAGCTGAGGTCCGTGTTCATGTGCAGTGAATGCTCTGCCCTTGCTGGAGCATGCCTGCCCTAAGGGCTCAGAGAGCCTTGCTCTGAGTGCTGGCAGATGTGGGTGTTAGAGCCCAGGGCGTCCAGAGGTGGCTCTGTGAGTTTATGTGTGCAACACTTTGACTGTGTTTGAGCTGACCTCAGGGTCCCTCTGGAGGTGACCCCAGGGCATTTGCACAGCTTTCCATTCCATTAGCACCAGCCTCTTCCCCGCTGTGTGTAGTGAGTTCATCCTCTTTGTGAATGAAACTGGTTTGATTCTTGCTATTGAAAAAGTAAAACAAAAACAAGAAAAACACCTTGCTCCTTTATAACTTGGCCTCCCTCAGAGAAGGATGTTAAAAAAAAAACACTTTAAGACCGGAGCCAGGCATGTGTGTCACAGGACTGAGAGACATGAGATGTGGTGGCTGCCACAGCACTCATAAGATTTCCAGTTTTCCGTAGCAATTGAGTGTGGATAGGACTGACTGCCATTGATTATGAGGATACACTGATGTAGAGGACAAGCTCATTTACGATCAATAGAGGGACTGTCTAAATTGGCTGTTGGTTTGTTTTCATTTTGTGATGTCATTTTTAAAAATCCATTATGTGACTATTCCTCTGGTTTCTTTTTCTCCGCTATTCACCTGCTAATGGACATTTGGATCACATTCAAACTGTGAAATTGTGATTATTATTTCTAATATGCTATGACCATTCATAGGCATATGTTTTTTATTCTGTCAAATAAAACCTAGAAGTAAAATTGTTGGGTTATCTGATAAGATTTTTTTTTCAGTAGTGAAGATTTAACTCAGGGCCTTCCTACCAAGCCACATCTCCAGTACTTTTACTTTCTTTTTATCCTGCGATGGGCCTTACTTAGTCACTAAATCATGTAGGATGAGCTCCAACTTCAGATCCTCCTGCCTCAGCCTCCCAGAGTGCTGGGACGACACTGTGTAACACCACTCGTGGCTCTAATAAGTTAATTTTTTCTTTATAAAACCCGCCACATACTTTCCCAAAGTGCCCATGCGTTGTATACTTACAACAGGAAGGCAGGAGAGTTCTCGTTGCAGCAGGTCCTCCTCAGCTCTATCCCCTGTCCTCTTGGTGTGAGCCAGTGTGGGTGACACAGCACTCAGCAATAAGCCAAAAGCAACAACCACCACAGCTCTTCCGCAGAAACATAGAACTGACACCAAAAAGCACTACTGGCAAGCAGGGGCTCCTCATGTTATAAGTCGGCAACTGAAAACAGCATGTTTTAACTTAGTTTTGCTTCTGGAAAGAGCATGAGCTTTAGATCTTAGTCTTGGTCTTGTCATTTACCACTTTTGTGGCTGACCATGGTCAAGCTGGTGAGCCACTCAGGGCCCTCATGTTCATGCGCAGAGAAAGGCAGTGGTATCTACACTAGCAGACTGTAAAGATTAAATTAGACAGCAGGAGGAAATCAGCATGGGTATTGTGGAGTCCACAGGTAGAGAAGTAGTAATTATTGTTACTAGTTGTTATGGTTTAGATCTAGATTGTACCCCCAAAGTTTCATGTCAGATCTAGACTGTCCCCCAAAAGCTCCAGAGGTGGAGCTTTTGGAGGGTAAATGATCATGCAGCGTTGTACTCATCAGGGGGCTCCTCTATCTATAAGTTTGGAGCTGCATGTGCTGTGAGGAGGCAGGGCCTGCTGGGAAGAGGGGGTCCTGGGGGTGTGGCCTGGAAGGCTTTATCTCCCTCCTTAGCTCCTCCCTTTCCTGTTTGCTTCCTGGACATCATACTGTGAGCAGCTCTCTTCTTCCACACCCTTCCTTCACGCCCTTCCATGGACTGAACTTCTAGAAACCATGAGTGCAAGTGAACCTCTGCTCCTGAAATGGTGGCTGTTGGGTGCTCCAGCCTAGAAGAGAAAAGTGACTAAGACGTAAGTTCAGCGGCCAATGGGGAAAGAAAAAGAAATGTGAGGCCAGGGTTGGAGATGGAGTTCAGTGGCAGCGCTTGTCTGGCAGGTCAAGGCCCTAGGTTCTATCTCCAGCACTGGGGAAAATGTTCTTCTTGCAGATAAGTTAGAGGCTGTCCGGTCAGGCAAATGGGCCATCTGGATTTGGGTGAACATAAGAACTTGCTTCTCTATAACCTGAAGAAGGAAGGTCTTATCAGTGATTCAGAGCAACAGGAAATGCATGGTGTTAGGGGGTGAGCGTCCCCCCAGAGGGAACCTTGGAAAGTTGAGCATCCTTGAGGGGCTACAGGGCCTGGAGGCCTATATTTAAAGGAGATTTAAAACCTTTTAGAGGAGGTCTTTCTAGGGAAGGAAACCTAAGAAGGGAAATTCGGATTCTTGTGGAATTGGTTTTCTTTATTAATGGTGCCTAATGGCCTGTAATTAAGGCACAACTTGTTAGCTAAACCAACAATTACCATTTGTTTGAAGCTCAAAGAGACGATAATGAATGGCCTTATTCAGCACTTTTCCCTCCTTTAATGGCTTGAGCAAGAGTTGGTTGAGTCAAAGCTTCTCTTTCTCTCCTTTCCTCACTCTCACTCGCCTTTTCTCTTCCCCTCCGTTCCTGTGTCCCTCTCTCTCTTTCTTCCTCTCTCTCCATACCCTCCACACCACCCAGGCAGTTTACACACACATACACACACACACTGAGTGGAATTCCTCAGCTTACACAGAAATAGCTCCCTCTCTTCTTGAGCACTCAAGGAAATCTGTCCTCCAGATAAAACTTATCTCAGGACTTTCCTTACCATCCCACCCAATGTCAGCAAGCCAAAGAGCTTCCAGCTGGAGCCCCAGAAGTCTGGGTGCTCAGGATGGCAACAAAGTGGGCAGGTCCTGGTTAGATGGTAGAACAACCAAGGAGCAGGACCACCCACCCTGACGTCGCAGTACAGCTTAGCAGGAGACAGAGGGGGCACTGAGGGAGGGGAAATGTGTGGGACAGCCTGGGAGGGGCACCTAGACCAGAAGTTGCCATCATTCTGCAAAACACAAAGTCAGGGCAGGAGTGGGGGTGGGGAAAGTTGGGTTACAGGTGGGGAGACAAAGGGCTTCACACTTCTATCACTGTTGCCTCAGGAAAACAGCTGTTTTTGTCCCAGGTATTTTATGGATGCTTGGGGCCAGGGTGAGTAGCGTTCGCTTCTGCACACATCTGTGTTTAACAGGTAGGGAGTATGATCTAACAGACAGGTGCTGTTATGTTCGGCACCTATGGGAGCAAGCTTTGAGCACATGGAGGGAGAAGAGATTTCTCTGCAGGTTCATCATCATGAAAAAGAAAAACAGGGCTTTTCTGATATTGTTGGACATGGGCTACTGTTAGCACTCAAAGTAGTCACGTAGGGAATGCATAACTAAGCTGAAGTAAAGGGCATGGTGTGTCGCTCAGTTGCACATGACAGTTTTTCTCGTAATTCTTTAATTTTTTCTTACTTTAATTTTGAGATAGGGTCTCATTAATTGCCCAGGCTGACCTTGAACTCAGAATCTTCCTGCCTCAGCTTCCAAAGTGCATGCACCATCGTAACTACTTAAATATCTCACCAATGCTCTTTTAATAAATTTTCAGGGCTTAATAGCAGAACCTGCTTACATGCATCTTCAAAGTCTTTAGAAGGTAACTTTATGTAACAGGTGATGAAATCCTATGTAACTTCTCCATGGTGTGTGGGTAGTCTCAGTTCGTGTGTTGTGTTGCTAAAAGTCCAAACTGGAATAATTTATTCAAAACTGAGAGATAGAGTGAGAGATAGAGACAGAGACAGAGACAGAGAGAGTGGGAGAGAGAGAGAGAGAAGCAGAGACGGAAAACTAAGACTTAGGGCCTGAGTTCCAGTCCCAGATCTGACATTCATCAGCAGTGGTGAGTTTCTAGCCTCTCACATTTTATGAAGTTGTCCGGGTGTGGAAGTGTATGCCTGTAATCCCAACTCTCAGAAAGCTGAAGCAGGAGGATGTCAAGTTTGAAGCCAGCCCAAGTTACATAGTCAGAGCTTGTCTCAAAAATTAAATAAATTAAAAAAATAAGTTTATAACTACTTATTTACATATTCTGGGAAGGCTTTATGAATGGAATAATTAGTGTAAAAGTCCACAGTATGATGGTTTCCGTGTCATCACTGTCTCAGGTATAATAACAGCTATTACTTAATTTATGTACTAAATTATGCCCTTCACCCTCCTCCTTCATATGATGGAGCCAGCCCCACGCTCAGTGTAATTGTTTCTGGAAATTGGGCCCTAAAGAGGTGATTATGGCTAAATAAGTGATAAGGTAAGACTAATCAGATGGTGCTGCTAGAAGACAGTTCCAACTTGTCTCTCCTTCCTCCCCTCTCTCTCCTCATAAACAAAGGCCAAAGGTGTAATAAGGCAGCCTTCTGTCAGGCCTAACCAGAAACACTATTTAATGTTTGCCCCAACTTGATCTTGGGCTTCTGGTCTCCCAAACTTCAAGAAAATAGATCTTTGTAGCTATGTTAACCAGAGCAGACCACAGAACTTACTAAGTCTCACTTCTGTCACTCTTCTTCAAGCACCTCAGAGCCACTAATAGGGACAAGAATCTAGCAGGAAAGAGGGGAAGGGTCTGCAGGCCACCTGCCACTTGGGAGATGCAGCTGAGACGTCCCTTTCCACCCTGATGGTCCCAGAGACCTTTTGCTTTGGATTCACCTAACCCTTCTCATTTCACAGGTGTGACCATTCATGCTGATCTGTTAACTCCACTGGGTTAAGAAATACCTAGAAAATTAACAAAGGACATTTCTGCATGTACCTGGGTGGTCATGGAGGGCGAGCTTGGGTCTATATCTGGTCCCTCCTCTTCTTCCCTGGCTCTATTCCTGGCTGCCATAAACTAAGAAACTTCGCTTCACCACGCACTTCTGCCATGATGCTCCTGCCTGGGAGCAGCTGACCACAGACTGAATCCTCTGTGATCATGAGCCAACCGTTTCCTCGTTGAAGCTGTGGCTGTGCTATGGCAAACAGAAACATTGAAATGACACCTAAGATTTGGAGGTGATTTATTTTATGTCAGTGATCACTGATTGGGATTATTCTCACAATATCAGGCTGTGATCTCTGGTGGCCTAAGGTCTTCATATGGTGCACAAGCAGGGTGTGCAAAGAGGTACAAAGGCAAGACAGAATAGCCCGGCAGTTCTTCTGATTAGCTAGCAGGGTGAGATAATTTGTTACAAGGCTGGATTAATGATCATTAGTTACAAATTAGACATCCTGCATATCTGGTTACACTCTCGTGGTTACAGGGGTCAAGCAAGTAATTACAGAGCCGTTACAACTGCTGTTGTAATTACAGAGCCGTTACTCTGTACTGCAAGCAGTTACAGAGCTAAGCAGTTTCAAAAGAACAAAGGTTTAAAAAGAACAATTTCTCTTGTACAGTTTTTCCTTTTTAGCTATTAGGTATTGTGTCTGAGCGATGGGAAAACTGACTAATATAGTACATAATGCATAAAGACTGGTGCAGAGGAGAACACCTCGCTTTAGCAATGTTAAAGGGAGACCATTTTCCCCGCACTGGGGCACTACAGATTATCTGGAGAACTTCAGAGTGTCCATGGTTTCCCAAGACAGGAGCAGGCACATTTTCATAATATGTTTCAGAAAGTTAATGAAAATAGAGTAAAGGAAACTTCCAAAAGGATTTCTTTCAAATCAAGCTCATGAATACTGTGGGAGCCAGAGGTCCCAGTATCTAGGGAAGATTGGCTTATGTAAGGTCAGTCATTGAATGCAGTCAAATCAAGATGCTGTAGTTGTCTGGTCCCCAGTGTTATAAAACTTGGCTAAACATAGGACTGCTATTTGTTTTTCTCCTCCTTATCTTTCTGTTTCTTCTACTTCTATCCAGCACACTCATTTCCCACACAGTCTATGACTACAGGTAGAATTCCACATGCAGTAGAATTCAAGAGGTTGAGCAAGAGGTCCTGTGATATTTATTGTGCAATTGCAGTGGCTTAGTTTAGACTTGAATTTAGTCCGGATTCCTCTGTCTTCTAGCCCAGAAGTCCCCAACCTTTTTGACAGTGAACCAGTTTCATGGAAGACAATTTTTCCAGAGATGGGAAGAGAGTACTTTTAGGATTGTTCGAATGCATTACGTTTATTGTGTGCTTTATTTCTATTACTATTGCATTGTGCACTTTATTTCTATTATAGCACTGTGCACTCTATTTCTATTATTGTTACATTAGATGCTCTTTAGGAGCATGTGACTTCCATCTCTTGCATGCACAGCTCTCAGTAGGATCCATGCTCCTAGAGAATCTAATGCACCTTATCTGACAGGGGGCGGAGCTCGGGCTGTGAGTCAGAGCCTGCACACCTCTCACTTGACAGGGTTAGCAGAGCTTGTGAAAAAGTCCCCAACACACAAAACTGCTCAAGGCTGGCTTGTTTCTCCCTCTTCTCATTGCATTATTATATTATTATAATTATTTTATTTTTACATTAAGAGAGAAAGCCACATACATGAGCCTTCAATTTGCAAGAGAGCCTGATGAGATGACCACATGAAGAATCCCATGTCCCTTTGGGGTTGGCTCTGCTCTCTGTGCGTTGGAAATGAAGCTCCTCATATTTCCTTTGCCAAACTCTCTTTCTCCAAAAATAAGACCTAGCTGTGTTCTTTGGGATATCTTTGGTCTTTTAAGTATTCTTGAGGCCAAGGCTCTGGGTGGAGCTTCCATAGTTGATTACAGTATGATGATATTAAGCAAGTAATAAATTCTATATGTTCCTTCATAACCTGGTTATTGAAAATATTTAAAGACTGTATAAATAATATTGGATGTTTCAATGTAAAAACATTTGATTTCCAGTAGTTTGGCTAAATGACAAATCTTTATCAGCCCAAAGTTTGAGTTTTTCTCAGTAGGCAATATGGAATCTGTTTATTTGATGATAACATTGCAGATAAAAGAATAATAATAAAAATTTAAAGGAAACCTTAGGAGATAGAGGCAGATCCTGAAAGGGATGAGAGAGATGTCTGAATGGTACTCTAGCAATGTAGCAGTAACTTTCTCTGCTACCTAAATTGAGAATACATCTTGGGGACTTCTGGGAAGATGGTGACCGGGTAGGCAGCAGAGAGAGAACCTCCCAGAGGATTACCACCCAAACAATGAAATATAGCAATATGAAGACAGAAATGAGGACTTCGGGGAAGAAGACGACCAGCCGAGAGAGCAAGTGCGGAGGGAAGAATGGCTTCAGCACCTGAACCCAACAGAGAACGCACTACTGGGACAAACTGCACCAAACCGGGCAGCGCTCCGGGATCCCGCTCAGAAACCTACCCCCGCAGCCAGCGCTGTGCGAACTGGAGCAACAGCGACCGGCCAGCGGGATTTCTGAGTCGGGGAAAATCTCCATCCAGGGAAAAACATCTGAATGGCACTCCTGTCTGCATGATCACAGGGTGAGTTAAGTGCGCGCTCTAACTGGTTTTTCCTGAATCGGGAAGAAGCTCAGCCCAGCGAGAGACATCAAAGCAGCTTCAAGGACTGCGGGATCTCCTGGGTGGGAAGACCTACTTAGGCCCCCCCACGGGTTTTGTGAGGGGGAAGGAGCTCCACCCAGGGAGGAACACCTGAGTGGCCTATCTGCAAGAATCCTGGGGTGGTGAGCTGTTTATTTGCCCCCGCCAGGTCTTGGGGTAGGGAGTAGAAGCGGAAATCTCAGCAGACAGCTTAAGGGACATTCTCCCAAAGAGAAGTAACCATTGGAGCAGCCTCTGCAGCGGACCTTTGCCTGCTGAACTGTCTGTGGAATTTATAGCTCCACATTTTGAATCTGATACCCAAAAATGTGAAAACAGAGGAACAAAACGCAGTCTCAAAACTCAACCCCACCCAGAACAAGTTTTGAATGTGAAGATACAGGGGAACCAGGAAGCCTCATAACTTCAAGTTATGAAACGATTGCATCCGAAATAAAACAACTCCAACAGGCCATGAAAGAGCTCAAAGCAGAAATAACCCACATACCCGCAATGATATCTCAGACAAAAAACGAGCTGAAAACAATGATGGAAGAAATGTTCCATTCACACAGACAAGAAATAGACAAAATACTAGAAGAAAATAGGAAACAAATGGAAACGTTACAAGAGCAATTTAGGAATGAATTACCAATAATGAAACAGGTCCAAAGAGAATGCCAGGTTTTGAAAACTAACACTGAAAGCATGAAAAACC